>JAHDVE020000803.1:0-124280 GCA_022606495.2 Halesus radiatus
ATTGAAACTAGATTTAACCAATAATAACAAAAATCATACTTTTGGACTTGGACCACTTTAGAAATTGAGCCCCCCTTTTATATTTCGTAATATTATATATTATAATTATAAAAATGAAAGTAAGAAAAATGCAGAATAATAAATAACGTGGTTTCTGCAAAGAGAGGATTTTGAAAACGAATTTCTGGTCAGATAGTATTCTATTGCCTAGCGTTACATCGATAGTGATGGGATTTTATTAAACATTACTGAGCTTTTTAAATTTTCAAATGTTTTGTGGGATTTGAAAGTTGCAATAACACTAATATAAAAATCATTAAAGATGCAAAATACACATATTTTTTAAAAAACACAGAAATATTTTATGTCAAAATGATGTTAAAAAAGTTTACTATGCGCTATGCCACTCCCGCCTCGAATATGGTATATACTAGGATGGGGATTGGCAACTACTAACCATATGAAACACTTGTCTAAAACCCAAGAGTATTATAAAGACCATTTTAAAAGTCCCCATAAGAATGCCAACAAAATAAATTTTCAAATCTTTTGCAGAACCTAACATCCAAAATATCTATGCTAAGAATGTTTTAATCAAACATTTTAAATATTTAATCATTGAAGAAGATAATATTAACACATCCCAAATGAACCACGAAACCGAAAAAAAAAACAGAAATTAAAAAGATTTAGTATGATATCGGTGTAAATGGCGTAAATTGGACTAGTCTCATTAGCTAAGTTGGTTAAGCGGTTACCCCGGATAGGTAGAGTTCCTGGGTTCGAGTCCCAGATGCGACTGAAATCTTTTTAATTTCTGTTGTTTTTTCGGTTTCGTGGTTCTTTTCTGATGTGTTAATATTATCTTCTTCAATGATTAAATATTACAATGAGGTTTACAAACTTCAATAAGTTATAAAAAGTAAATTGAAACATTTTAAAAGTTCAAAAAAACCGAAGAAACTTAATTTTAACCACAAAGAGCGAACCAAAATGACATTATGAATATTCCTAAATTTAAAACTGCTTTTGGACAAAGGAATTATAAATATCTCTCCACTAAGCTATATAATTTACTATCGGCCATAAAAAATCTGTCTCAAAGAAATCAAAGAGGAGTTATCCAGCATCTTGAAAAAAAACTACATAAGAGCTTAAAAACAATCAATTCTTAAATAAAACCTAGTCCGCCTCAGCACAGGAACCTCTAGTGAGGAGGACTAAGAAAAACATCCATTGTCTTATTAGCTTTGTAAAATTTTAATAACTAAATGTAAAAATATGTATTGAAACTAAATTTAAAAAAATTGCACACAGAAAGATCCTACCTAAAATATTATACTATCTCCAAATCTATTTCTTAACAGTAACAAACTTTGTAGCAAATGTAGCAAAGTTTTTCCATAGATAAAGGGATAAAAAAATTGATATTTAAAAAATTTATTTATAAACTAATAAGACATAAAACTAGCTTGTTTATCAATTTATCATCGGCATTATATTCAAAGTTCGCTCCTGTGAAATTAGGGATTTGCATATGGGGTATGTTAATATTATACTTACAACTTGAAGGGTGCAGTCGTCAACCGTTTTATTTTTTCCAACAGCATTGGACATCTTTTCTGACTTTCTTCTTAGCCGCCATTTTGAAACTGGCTCATCCCTGAGGACTTCAAACGGATTCTAGAAAGAAAAGAATTAATTAAAAAATGTAAAATAATTAAATTTACTAGTTTATTTAAAGCCGTAATGTGGGCAACATACTGGCGGCGTCGTATAAATTAAATGCAGATATTTTGCGATGAAACATGTATTTTAATAGATTGATTTCCATTTCCACAAATCGTGTACACGCCATTAATATGTAGGTCAGTGATGAATCTCACAATCGTTAAAAAAAATGAGAATTTCCTTCAGAAAATATATTAATATTTCTTCATGATTTATAGAAATGAGACTTAAACATTTTCTCAATGCCAACTTCCGTAACCGTACTAAAAAAAAGTAAGTAATTCTGAAAAATGCATTTAGGTTAATAGCAATCCAAAGATAATTTGAAAATGATAATTTTTGCATCAGTCATACTCGATACATTGCTGGACCAAGGTCTCCCTATGCATCTTCCACCTTTTTTGCCATTAGGGTTGACACCAAGCTGCCCAGGGGGGTTGATGTGTAAGAACCCAGTAATCACAATACCCAGATAGCAATCATTTCAAATGATATACTCGTATTTGTGAATATTAGATCAGCTTTCGAAATATTACTATATACGAGTATAATTAACATTTACTGCGTTATTTGTATGCGCTTATTGTTGCACATCACAATTTATTCTAGAACCAATTTTTATTTTATTTTAGAAGAGTTCCAGCTGCTTCCAACCACCTGGAGCCAGTGAGACTATGGCATCCCCAATTGGGGTATGTTATGAGGCTAAAGGTATTGAGAATGGGAAGGAGATAGGGAAGAGAAGGTGGGGAAGTACCTGGCTATTTTGTTATTATTTAAATTCAACTCATAACTGTTGTTTTTCTACATTGTTTTTAAATACAAGCAGATACATAAATATGTGACACTTATATAACTACTATGCATCACGTTCTTTTATTGTTAACTCAATCGCCCGTCCTTTGGGTTATTATTCAAAAAGTAGGTAAAAAAAAAATCGTTTTTTTTCATTAGATTTTGCAATAACAATACGTGTTTACAATATATCAACTTGTATGGGAGAGACGAAAATACCCGAATACATTTTTTTGTACCTGAACGTATGGGATATGGCTTGTTGCATTCGGACGACAATATAGCGGCTGTATCACTTACGTTCGTATGGGTAGGGCGGTTAAAACCTTTTTTTTTCTTTCTGTACATAAAAAATATATGTAAAATGTTCAAATATGTAAAAGCCCATGAGGGCAATTAATAAATAAGTAATAAATAAATAATAAGTAAATAATAAGTAAATGATAAATAAATAATAAATTGGACTCTAGTATCTCAATAACAAAACTGTAATGCTGTTTCCATTTTTTTTCTTTTAAATTTTTTTTTCCAACTTATGTACATTGATCACAACATGCATGCACCTCTATATCCTAATTTTGCCCTACATTTGTATGATGATTGTTATTTATTGTTATATTATATAATATTGTTGAAATAAACTCCTGCTGACAAGCTACATGCAGTGGCTTAGAGGGTATAAGTTCCCACTGTATATAATTAATATTATACAATAAAAAATATAAAAAAAATTAAAAAAAATAAATAATAAATAAATAAATAATAATAAATAAATAATAAATAATAGATAATAGATAATAAATAGTAAATAATAAATGATTTATGATAAATGATAAATAATAAATAAAAAAAAAAAAAAAAAATAATAAATAATAAATAATAAATAATAAATAATAAATAATAAATAATAAATAATATAATAAATAATAAATAATAAATAATAATAAATAATAAATAATAAATAATAAATAATAAATAATAAATAATAAATAATAAATAATAAATAATAAAATTAAATAATAAATAATAAATAATAAATAATAAATAATAAATAATAAATAATAAATAATAAATAATAAATAATAAATAATAAATAATAAATAATAAATAATAAATAATAAATAATAAATAATAAATAATAAATAATAAATAATAAATAAAATAATAAATAATAAATAATAAATAATAAATAATAAATAATAAATAATAAATAATAAATAATAAATAATAAATAATAAAATAATAAATAATAAATAATAAATAATAAATAATAAATAATAAATAATAAATAATAAATAATAAATAATAAATAATAAATAATAAATAATAAATAATAAATAATAAATAATAAATAATAAATAATAAATAATAAATAATAAATAATAAATAATAAATAATAAATAATAAATAATAAATAAATAATAAATAATAAATAATAAATAATAAATAATAAATAATAAATAATAAATAATAAATAATAAATAATAAATAATAAATAATAAATAATAAATAATAAATAATAAATAATAAATAATAAATAATAAATAATAAATAGTAAATAATAAATGATTTATGATAAATGATAAATAATAAATAAAACAAAAAAATAATAAATAATAAATAATATAATAAATAATAAATAATAAATAATAAATAATAAATAATAAATAATAAATAATAAATAATAAATAATAAATAATAAATAATAAATAATAAATAATAAATAATAAATAATAAATAATAAATAATAAATAATAAATAAATAAATAGTAAATAACTAGTAAATAAATAATAAATAAATAGTAAATAAATAGTAAATAAATAATAAATAAATAAGAATAATAATTTTCATTATATCATGAGCATATAACGAAAAGTGGCCATGTCAAGATCCATGTCCATTGGCAAACTAAGATTGAAGTCCTTTGCATAGACGCAAACTCACAGCTTCGCAAGTCAGAATATTTAGTTATATACAAATATGAAACAAAATATGCATAAAAAAAATAAAAAAATACACTTGCGAAACTATAGGCCTGCATCCACACAAAAATCCATAATCTCAATCTGCCAAAAAACAATGACATTGACTTGGCCACTTTTCGTTATATGCACACGATATATGTATGCAGGTCTAGCATATATGTTTGATGGACTCCGTAGTCGAGGGGTAAGGCTCTCGACTGCGAATCCGAAGTTCGCGGGTCAAATCCCAGAGTGTGTGAATAAATTTTATTGAATTAATTTGTGTTGTTTCACAATTAATTAATTAAAAACATATATATCGTATATTTGCGCACGTTCCAGAGCGGAGGATACTTTCAGTATCGCCCTGGTGAAAGACCACCATTCAGAATTGAAACGTTGCTTGAAATGGCTTTAGCTGTGTTTGGTAAACAGACCTGAATAGCCAGGTATTTCCCCGTATTTCTCTCCTCCTATTTCCCTTCCCCACTACCTTCAGCCTCACAACATTCGCCAATTGTGCGGTATCCACATAAAAAAGAAGGTATTAAATGTGAAAAAATCAATGAATACACATCACCTATCCCTGAATATACGTACATATTAGTCACTTGCATCACAGAGTACATGTGGGTATTAGCCAATTTAACATACTTAGATAAAGCTACGCATTAAGTCAAAAATTTAAATGAATCAATCAATTAGTTACGTATATCTAACAGTCACCACATCAATGGTATAAGGTGCACAAGATTAGCTTTGTGTACTCTGTAATAGAAACAGTAATGGCCTATATATTTTTTTTGTACATTAACTCCACACAGGAGGCGTTGAGGAAAATAATTTCCCTCAGAGCCTATGTCATCTGTGAGGAAACTGTGTGGAGGGTCTTTTTGAGGAGAGGAAGGAGTGAACGTGGGTCTTAGCCATGTTGTAGGAGGGAGATAACACAGAGGCTGGCAAGTCGTTTCACAGCCGATCTGTTGAACTCAAGAACGAGTCGTAGAAACGACCTGTTCCGGTAGAACAAGGACAGCATTTCCACATGACGCCTGTGCTCTGAAGATTGTAATCCATTTGTTAAGATAGGTGAATCTATCAAATGAACCGCCCGTTTCTGCACAGTCAAAGTTTTTTACAGATATTTTGGGGCTTTTGACCAGAGGTGTTTGTCAAATTCTAAAGTGGGGCGCACTTGCGATTTGTACAGGGTCAGCAGTGGTTTACTATTAAAGTATCTGCGGGCTCTGTACAGTACGCCCAGCTTCCGGAACGCTAACTTTACTGTGGCTTCAATGGAGTCCCCATACCCAAGCTGGTCACTTAGAATTACACCAAGCATATCAATAGAGGGCTTGTTGGGAAGATTGCTTCCATTAAAGGAGACTTAATCATCAGTGCAACAATGATATTTGAGATTGAGTAGAGAGGTACTGGAGCTCCTTAACAATCAACAAATGTCAGATAATCGAAATTTTGAACATTAATTATAACACCGTACTTTAAAAATAAAAATGTGATTAATTGAATACTGGTGGAGGGCTCATGCAGTTTTTATATCAATGCCTTGTTCAATAATATTAATTCATAAACAGAAAATAATTTTTTTAAATGACAAATTGAATAGCTACTCGATAACAAAATAATGATGACAATAGAAGCAGTTAATTGATGCACTAATGATGGACATATCATCGTGTTGTTGTGCAGTTAGAAGTTTAATTATAGTTTCATTCTTGGTAATCATTAGCTGAGTTATCACCTCCAGTCAACTCACATACATAATGGGGAGTTAATGATAATATGCTAAAGATATATCAACAAAGAAAAAAATATCAGTGTTAGTTAAAAAAAACTTTTTTTATGTGACACCTCACAAGTAACTATATCGCTACCCGGTTGGCCAATGTTGTGGGGCGGGTTAAGGAGGGGGTTGTAGGAAAGGATTTGATAATGCGTGATTTGAAGAGGCCCCGATTAAATGTTGGAGGAAAGACAGATGCCGGTAGCTCGTTTCACGTAACGAGTCAATTTACACAAAAACGAGTCGGCGAAATGACCCATTTACATGAAGCCGACATCAACCGTGAACAGATGTTCCGCTCGTGTCTGTCGAGTTTCACGCACGTGCACCGGCGTGGAGGGGATCGACGCTGCTAGCTCCTTCGAGCAGGCTCCATTGAAATATTTGTAGAACAGACTCAGCATACCTACATTGCATCTGTGCATCAGAGATGGCAGTCGGTCTGTTAACAACGGATTGTCAATCAGACGAACTGCCCTCCTTTGCAGAGCATCAAGCAGGCTTATCAAGTATTTTTGGGAGCTCCAGCCCAGAGGTGACTTCCAAATTCAATTGTTGGACGTACTTGAGATTTGTATAGGATTAGCAGTTGGTCACTATTGAAGAATCTGCTAGCCCTATACAAGACGCCCAGTTTCTTGGAAGCCAAATTTGATCTTAGATGTCTAAAATATGAAATCTATGACTTACTGTGAAAAGAGACAAAGTAAAATATCTTTTAACAAATTACTAACTAACCTCTGCATCGATAATCCTAAGCGACAGCGCATATACATTGGGTGCAAAGATATTAAGCGTGCAGGGCTCTGCGGGGGTGCCCTCATCCCCGCTGGACAGCGTGAGGCTCAGCGCGGACGCCCGGCCTGAGGAGTGCAACTTCACTTCCTGCGTGGGGCCGCACAGCAGACCCTCTCCGAGAGCTGGAATAAAAAAAAATTGTTATATTATGAAAACTAGTCACACTGAAGGTAGAAAATGCACTGAACAGCTTTTGAATAGACGATAATGAAGGAGCATTAGAGAGTCCCAACTGTTTGGAGTCAGAAATAAAGAAAAATTTAGGATTAGGTCACTCTGGGTCTAGAAACCACAACCTCAAGGTCAGCAGCCAAAGAGCCTATCACTTTACCACAAAGGTTTTTTTTAACCTTTGGAACGCCGAGCTTCCACGATCTAATACTTCAGTAGTGTGCATAGTAAATTTGCGCGCTGCCTGCCTGGGTCTATTTTCGTAATAACTTACTTGTGTTTTGCAAAATGATGTTCTTGTAAGTTGTACCGTCTTACCAGAAAAAGTTTTTATATATTTATAAAAATTGTATATATCTAACGTTAGTAGTTTCCCCTGAATAGCTACTTATATTCAGAGAAATGTTTTTTTGACATTGCCGATCGGATAAGCCGGCTTTCAACAGATATAAACTTTGCGTATTTGATGGGTAATTTCGGCGCACTAAAAGATAATGTGAGAAAAACATTCCTAGGTTACGAATAACCCAACAATATTTGAATATCTCCTATTTCCACCAATATAAGTGGAAATTGTTTATGCAATGATGGAGGACTTTGCCGGCAGAGGATTGAACCTGCGACGCCGCATTGGGAACCCAACGTTTCTGACCATTCGACTGCTAACCGGTCAAAGTGCTTATATCAGTGGCATAGTGACCCCCTTGGCAGCCACGGCGGTCTCCCGGGGTTTCACACCTCGAAAGGGCATGTAATAATAATAACAAACAAAACAATGTTTCTCGAAATTATTTACCTTATTCAAATAAATATATTGTTACGACTTACATTTTAATACCTCATGCGAGAGAAAGGTTATCTATATTTAATTTGATCAGTGGAGTTATTTTTCAAATAGTTCGATTTTGAATGCGTTCTTCCACATCTCGCTCTACAATGGGGCAATTATTGAGTGAGTCGCATTTGTGTAACCTCGGAGTTCATTTGTTTTTCAAATCATTTGAATTTGATCGACTTTTTCATATGTGTCTCACTTCAGTAAGGTAGAGATTTGCTTGGACTACATAAAGTTCCCAGATTTCGCTTAGTTTGAGCGGCAATCTTGAAAACATTACTCAAACATTGTAAAACAACAGTTTTAATACAATTCTGCATTATTGTTTAAGTAAGTTTTTACTTAAAGGTGAGAGATATTGCGTGTGAAAAATTTCAGGGAAACTTTGTTTATAAATGAACTTAAAAATAACTTCAATTTATTTTTTATAACTTATTGAAGTTTGTAAACCTCATTGTAATATTTTAATCATTGAAGAAGATAATATTACCACATCCCAAATGAACCACGAAACCGAAAACACAACAGAAATTAAAAAGATTTCCGTCGCATCTGGGACTCGAACCCGGGACCTCTACCTATCCGGGGTAATCGCTTAACCAACTTAGCTAATGAGACCAGTTCAATTTACGCCATTTACACCGATAGCAGCCAATAATATGGGATTTATAAAAATGGAGGATAATATTAACAAATATTGAACATGAAGTATGATATCGGCGTAAATGGCGTAAATTGAACTGGTCTCATTAGCTAAGTTGGTTAAGCGGTTACCCCAGATAGGTAGAGGTCCTGGGTTCGAGTCCCAGATGCGCCTGAAATCTTTTTAATTTTGTTGTTTTTTCGGTTTCGTGGTTCATTTGGAATGTGTTAATATTATCTTCTTCAATGATTAAAAATAACTACTTTGTTTAGGGGCTATTTCACCATCATCTCAATAGCGCTAAGTGTAGGATAGAAATATATTTGTGTTTGTGATAGTGCCATTGAGAGTAAGTGAAACGCAAATATATTTTTATCCTACACATAGCGCTATTGAGATGATGGTGAAATAGCCCCTAAACAAAGTAACAAAACAAAGTAAACAAAGTCAATGGCACTATCGAGAGTAAGTGAAACACAAATATATTTCTATCCTACACTTAGCGCTATTGAGATGATGGTGAAATAGCCCCTTAGTCAGTTAGTTCAACTACCGGCTATAGTGTACCTACAGTGGATGGCCATCACATTAGGACCACAGAATTTTTTTAAAGTAAAAGTTTTAAATTCACGGAAGAAGGCTCAGCTACTTGGGAAAACATATTGTGGAACTAAGAGACATAGCCGAATATCCAATGACAACTCTGGTGAACTTTATCAAAGGGACCAGGTTACTGTCCAAGGAATAAGGTAAAATGGGAGATAGCACAATGGGCCTATGTCCGAAGTGCTCATGGGAGTTATGCAAACTGTCTCCGTATCATAAATAAAATAAAAATTAGGCAATAATGAAGAAAAATAAATTAAAGTATCAATTTGAAAGGATAAAATTATGAAATTACATTTGGGAAGAAAAATAAATTATAATCATATCCGTTGGGTGCAACTGGCAAAACGCCAGTTTTAAATGAAACTAACTGTAACCCACATTTTAAGTGGCAAAGTAAAAACTGATATGAAAAGGGCAATGTCCTGATTACCACTTCAACACTTATTTTTTAAGTACATTAGGCAACAAGGCATCACTAACTGATATTTGCCTGTTGATGAAATTAACATCTTTAAAGACATGAACCGGGCAGTCCGGATCCTCACCTATTTTGTCTATAGCATAAATTTGGTTTGTGCGCGCTCGGTGAACTCTGTCATGATGAAGTTTGCACTGATAGCTTTTTGTCTGAAATTTCTAGGTCAATGCGACTATTTTTAGCTTGTAATGTCATTAGCGCCCTTGAGGTGATTTTTCACAAAAACGGCGCTATACACATTATCCAATTATTATTATTATTATGAGCTATGCAAATTTTTTGTAATATTATTTATTGCAAAAAATAAGACCAGAAGCGTTACAATCTTATAGACACATTGTCACCTTACAAAGTTAACACAAAATGTGGCCTGAGTAACAAACACTCACGTTTCCAGTAAATTCTTAATTGAAACGTTGGTGGTGTACAATAAAGACATTTAAAAAATATGTGTGTGTGAACGAAATAGACATAGAACTACATGTCAAATGCTACATCTACATCACTGGTGTGAATGAGATGTAAGGATATCATTTCTTTTAAACAGTACAATTTTACCGATAAATCGTTTCTGAAAAAAATTATAACTTTCCCAGAATCTGACAAAGAAAGGTCGAGACTAGGCAAATTCTGAATTTTATAAACTGCCCAAGTTAATTTTTCTCAGTTTCATAATATTTGGAGATGTAAAAAAAAAAATCATAATCACAGTTTAATTTGAGGCAAGGTCTAACTAACTAACTAACCATCACGCCGTTTCTCCTCAGGGGTAGGCAGAGAGGACAGACCGCCAAACAACTCTATCTTGGCATACACTTCTTGCTTCATTCACATTCATACATCGTCTCATACATTCTCTTCTATTATTCCGACTTCTGACATGGCCCGACTCAAGTATTTGATTCACTTGATCGTGCCATGTTTTCCTCGGGCGTCCCCGGCTTCTTCTTCCATTCACATTCGCATCATACATTCTTCTTACGAGGCAAGGTCACTTATGGATATTAAAAATAGCAGGGGGCCAAGATTTGATCCCTGTGGCGCACCAGACGTTACAACTAGAGCAGATGATTTGTATTCATTAATAAGCACTAGTTGTGTTCTGTTATACAAATATGATTTCACCCAGCGAAATAGGTCTCCATGCATTCCTATTTGATCAAGCATATTTAGTAAGATTAAGTGGTCAACTTTATCGAAGGATTTTTGGAAATCAGTATAAATTGCATCAACTTGTAATCTTTCATTAAATTAATTACACACATAATTAAAAAAATTCCAAAAGATTTGAATTGATAGATCTATGAGGAACAAACCCATGTTATCTAGTACAGAGAAGGGGCTAAAGTAAGAAAAAATATTTTTATATATCAGAGATTCAAAAACCTCGGCAAAATAGGTATTGGTCTGTAATTTTTTTATTAACCCATTTAGACCGAAGGTTTTTTTTTGCGATTTTTTCCCGAAATTCATATTTGTTACATGAAATGGTGTAAAAAAAAAATTTTTTTGAAGTAACTAACCGCAAGCAAGCGACACTAACACTATCACCCACTAGATACTGCTAACGTCATCTGTTGTTGATATTAAGACGTAAAAAAAAAAAAACAACCGCAACGAGTCTAGTGTTCCGAAATCGGATCACTAGGCTTAAATGGGTTAAAGATTGGTCACCTGATTTGGAAACTGGTACCACATGTGCTTCTTTCAACGAGTCAGGAAAAGTTTCCATGGTTAAAGAGATTCATTAAAAATAATAATAACGACTACCGGGACAGAGGCCCAAAAACCAGTACTGCACTTATGAAATCAATACGAATGGTCATATTAATATAATATTCCTCCAAGCTGACGAATACGGAACACTGTATGAGACAACCTACTGCCAGTAGGTTGTCTTTATACTTATGTGTTGCTAGGTTTGCTATCTCACTTTCCCCAATGTCGTTTAAAATTTTCAGGAAACATTAGAAATGATTGTATTATTTATAATAATATGTAATATGTGTGTATTCACAAATGAAACGTTATTTCTTGGCTTTTACTAGGGTTTGCTGTGTAATGGAAACAGTTTCCCATCACACACGAGGGCATTTTTGGACTTATTTATGCAATTTGGTTGGAGATAGCACACAACCTCACGCGCGACGCCTGATAGTTTAATACTAAATCTGATCTAAATCAAAGTACGACAATTGGCTTTGAGACCTCTACAATGTGCCTGTGTTTGTTTATAATGTCATTGACCAGAAATCTTAATATTATTGCTTGTTCCACGTTAGTCAATTGTTCAAAAATAAAAAAAAATTGTGTTGAAACACGGCAAAGTCGGATAGTAAAGCCAGATATATAGTATAAGTACAAGTCCCACGTGTAGGTTATTAGCATTCCTAGAGGCATCCTCCCACCGCAATTATAAGTTACTAGATATATCAGATTAGAATCTTTATGTTGGCTCTGCCTACGTGAGTTTGATCATCATACGGAATAGTGGTCTAGTTGGAATTACTAATTATGTACATACTCAAGATTAGAAAAGGCTTGCTTGCTTTGCAAAAAGTATAAAGAACATTTCTATAATAGACTAGCTGATGTGTACCCCGGCTTTGCTCGCTACTATTTTATTTTTTTGGAATAAAGTTTTGAAGTTGTGAATTCTTGCTTGTCGTTTGGGTGCCATAACTAATTTAACAGCGAAAGTAATGTCTTGTGACGACTATTACTATCTCTAAACATAGAAACAATTTGAAAATTTTATTTCATTCCAAAACTTTATATTTTCAAAATACATCTAAATAAAAAAAGTTCTTAAGTAGGAACTTACTTGTGTTTTCCATTTCGAAAATATTCTACTCAAACGAAGCGTCTACTTTGAATATGTAATCTGTGGCTAACCGGAGTGGTATATCTATGGGCTAACCTCAATACAACATGGCGGGTTCAATGATTTCCATAAAAATTTTAAAACGTTATAGCAACAGTTTTACATATTGGATTTCATTCAAACTATTCTCTAAACCTACCCGGCACTAATAAGAACAAACCGTACTATTTTCAGCCAAACTGATCGATTCATTTTCGAGAAAATTGAGGACAGACAGACAGACAAACATTCAGTTTTATATATAGAGATTGTAGAACAGAAAATAAGAACACATTTTTTATTTTATTTTATTATAAAAGCAAATGTAATGAAAACCATAGGTTGAATTTTTCTCTGACAATATGTGTTTAAAATGTGAAAATTTAAAAGGAAGTATTTAAATGGCGAACATATTACAAAGAAATATTGTCTTGCGCAAAACAATGTGTCATATTGGAATTTTAGCTAACTAACTAACTAACCATCACGCCGTTTCCCCGCAGGGGTAGGCAGAGAGGACGGACCGCCAAACAACTCGATCTTGGCATACACTTCTTGCTTCATTCACATTCATACAAGGCCTCATACATTCTCTTCTGTTATTCCGACTTCTGACATGGCCCGACTCGAATTTTAAAAGTAAATAAAATAAACAGCCCAGCAGTGTTATTGTTTCCTGGTTATTTTTAAAAATATTTACTCACACACAAGAGGTTTACTGCAGAACCAGAGTGGAAGATACTCTCAGGATCGCCTTGGTGAAAGACTACCATTCAGAATCGAAATGTTGCTTGAAATGACTTTAGCCATGTTTGGTGACTAGATCTGAATAGCCATATACTTACCCACCTTCCTCTTTCCCATCTCCTTCCCCTCTCCACTACCTTCAACCTCATAACATATCCCAATTGGGGATGCCATAGTCTCACTGGCTCCAGATGGTTGGGAGCAGTTGGAATTCTTGTGCGGAACTCACAAAAAAAATAAATTATATAAACAATTTGGCGATTCATTAAGATATCCGTGACTAATGAATAATATAATGTCGTAAGTTACAAAAAATAGTTTTAAATACGAAAATCACAATTTACGTTATGGAACTTTACTTTTTCATATTTGTAAAAAGCATTAACTTTGTGGCTCGCCATAATTTACAATATAATAATGGTTATTCCACAAATTTAATTGATAAAATCCTCAATAAGAAACTTAAACTCATTTCAACAAATACATTTTTATTTAATACACCTGAAAATTATAATAAAATAATAAATCCCGTTCAATGGCGCAGAATCTTATATATATCCAACTTTTCCTCACTTAGCACAAAAAAATTTCCTTCCCACATTAAACCCGCGTTCTATACTGATAACAATTTAGGTAAATTACTAAAAAATACTAAAGATAGAGAACATAAATTAAGCCACTCAGGTATTTACCAACTATGTTGTAATGATTGTCCATCGTTCTACATAGGTAAAACAACTAGAAATATAAATATTAGAGTCACAGAACATTTAAGATGCTTAAATAATAATAACTTCTCAGAATTTGCCAATCATCTAATTTCCAAAGATCACACTTTTAACAACGACACAGGGGTTACAATTCTTCACCTTAACAATAAAATCAAAAAAAAAAAATGGATAACTTAGAAGCACTCGAAATTAGAAAATCCCTGAATAATAATGCTAGTATTTTAAATAACCAAATTAACTTATCTTTTAGTCCCATTCTTAATATTTTTTCCAATAAATCGCTCTGTTCTTCCCGGAAATCCTACAATTACCCCTACCCATTTGCTTACCCCCCACTCCAACACATATATTTATATGTCTCGTCAATATTCTATATCATAAGTTAGTTTTAATATTCTCCTGATGAAGGAAGGGTGCTTCCGAAACCGGTAGAGTTTTAATAATATAAAAGTGGTCAACAACAAATTTATGTGTTTTTTATTGTACTTTACTTTTTGTTTTTTATCATCTCCAGTATAACTTATTTTTATATCAACTTAAAACACGATAATCATGGGTGATTCTCGCAAAATACCATTCTATAATACTAAAATAAAAATTTGTTGTTAACAATTCTTCATATAGCTGCGCACACGGTCGCATTGTAGATTCCGAAGGAATGCACACTTAGCACGGTTTCCCGTCGAAGTGCTACAAGATGCTGAATTCATAACGCACACATGGAATTAATTTCGGACTTGCTCTTGGGCAGTATTACCTTAACGAACGGTGGATTTTTTAGCACCGAATTTGAATGGCGCCTTGTTTAAAGTGTGGTATAAATATGATACATGTTTGTTTTATTGTCTTATCTTTTTTATGCGAGTTCACCGCAGAAACGCGCATTAGAGAAAACTGCAACTGTCAAAAAGTATAACATTAAACAATTTGTCTAAATTTTGAACATACAAAAATCACAGTTGGCAGGGAGGAGTTAACTTCTCTGAATATCTTCTCTGCCTTCCCCATAGGAGACACAATGTGGCGGTTCATATGCAGGTTGACATATTTGTGAAAAGAAGAATTACAAATGCAACTTCTGGTATCAATCCTGTACTGTCGCCAGAAGTTGATAAACAGGTTAAGCTTGAGTCAGCAGTTCATTGGGTATTACTGGAAACTATCAAGTGAATACAGACAGATGAGAGGATTGTAAACATGCCTCCATAGCAGACACGCAATATCATGTATTTGTATTGTGGATAAACCAATTATTGAATTATCTGGTAGGTTGTTACTACATACAACAGAATGCACAGCCGAGATATAATAGCAGAGACATTGACATATATTTATAAAAGGGTTATTTAAACTTGTCAATGTATGCTTTTATATATATATATATATATATATATAAATGGATGTTTGTCTGTCTGTTTATCCTTAATTTCACTGAAAATAGCACAGTTTGTTCTTATTAGTGCCAGGAAGGTTTAGAAAGTAGTTTTAATGAAATCCAACATGTAAAACTGTTACTACAACGTTTTAAAATTAGTATATTGAACCCGCCATGTTGTATTGAGGTTAGCCTATAGATATACCACTCTGGTTAGCCACAGATTACATATTCAAAATACAAAGGTTTGTTTGGGTGGAATATTTTCAAAATGGAAAACTCTAGTAGGTACCTGTAAAATGGAAAACTGTATTAATTAGATATATTTTGAAAAAAAAAAATTATTACTAAATACAATTTTCAAATGACTGTTTCTTTGTTTAGAGATAGTAATAGTTGTCACAAGGCATTACTTTCGCTGTCATATCAATTATGGTACTCAAACGACAAGCAAGAATTCACAAATTCATTACTTTATTTAAAATAAAAAAAAAAAAATCCAGAGCAAGGCCGGGTACACATCAGCTAGTATATTACAAATAACACAATATATTGAGACAACTTTATTTGTGTTTGCAAAAGAATATAATTCAACATTCTTTGTTTTGTAAGTAAAACTGAATTAATAAGTGTTTTCCGACACATAGTTGAAGTGAAACTAAAAATATATGAATTATTTTCTAACCAGAACCTTTTATTGTCAAGATTCTGCTCTATTAATTGAGGTAATCCCCCTGTCAAATTATGAATATTTATTCCTTAATTTGGGGATATAACCACTGTCCATTCCATGCCCCACTGCCAAGGAATCAGGGTTGGTATCAGTCACAAAGCAAATAATACATAGAGATGTCCTAACACGCAAGGGGAAGAAACCAAAATAAAGGGGGTCGAGCTGGGCGTGCCGCCAATTTTACTAAAACGCCACATAAGTAAAAAGGTTAGGCTTGTTTACAAAAACCGAGCATTTATTTTGACCCTTTTTATAAATGTTTCGTAATTTGCTTAAGGCAAACAAAATCCTGCGAAACAAGCGAGGAACGCAGTGATCTAGGCTGGTGCCAAAATGGGTGTCACGTGACCGTTGCCTCCAGCCCTCGAAATGGTACTTAGGGCAAGTCTATTAATTCTGACGTCAGTGGTATCAGAGTTCTATTGCGTATTGCTAGCCTCACTTATTTTGATAATTTATTATTAGTACTATTAACTATTATTTATATGGACAATTTTCCCAACATTCCATTGATATGCTTGGTGTAACTTTAAGTGACCAGCTCGGGCAGGAGGGCTCCAGAGTCAAGTTAGCCTCTCAGAAGCTGGGCATACTGTATAGGGCCCGCAGATACTTTAATAGTATACACCTGCTGACCCAGTATGTATTGCAAGAGTGCCCCACTGTTGAATTTGGCAGCCACCTCTGGTCTGGAGTCCCAAAATACCCTATTGTTTGATAGATTCCCCTATTTTAACAAACAGATTGCAATCTTTAGAGCATAGGCGTCCGTTGGGAATGCTGTCTTTTTTCTACCGGTATTTCAATGGAAGATGCTCTGAGGAACTAGCATCATTGATCCCTTCGACACCAATGCATAGTCGGGAAACACGCCAAACGCGCGCGCAACATTTGTACATGGTTGACATTTGTTACATGAGAACGGGTTGTTTCTACAACTCATTCTTGAGTTCAACAGCCTGGCTGTGAAACGATTTCCCTCCTACAACATGGGTCTCTTCAAGACCTATGTTCACTCTTTCCTCTCCTCCCCTCTAAAAAGACCCTCTACACTGCATCCTCAATGATGACATAAACCCTGAGGGAAATTATTTTCAAGTTAATGTAAAGAATATATATATTGTATTCAGTCCTCTATTAATTACACACGCACTGCTATCAATGACTTATCAGCCTTCCATTCTCAAAATATCAACAATTTATTAATTTATCATTAACCCTATGCACACATACTTGGACTAATGTAATAAAGAACACTTATTCTCCAAGGCCCGCCGGCTTCCTTTTAAACTAAAAATACAGTGTATACAAAAACATGCTAAAAGGCTATTAAATTCCTTATTGATTGGAAATGATTGGCCAAGTTGTTGTGCATAAAAATGCAAATGAATTCAAAGCATTGAATACAGACATAACAAAGTACATGATATTTAATTAAGAAGTTGAAAAACTTGGGATATATGCATGTTATTTATACATGGTATCCGGAAACTCGTGGTACAAGTGGGAAACTGGTGAATCAACATCGTTTAATCATCGAAGAAGATAATATTAACAAATTTCAAATGAAATATGAAACCGAAAAAGACACTTCAATAAGTTATTCCAATAAACTAAATATTCTTTCTAGATATGTAGAAAAAGTCAATAGATGTCCCATATATAAAAAAATAAAATAAAAATCGCATAGATATATCCGAGACATTATCTAGATTAAATATTCGGGTAGAAATTTGCAGTCACATAAAAAAGATTGCAGCAAATAATATGGGAATTAATTGAGGATAATATTAGTAATTCTTAAATTTGAAGCATGATATCGATAAAAAATACGTAAAATAAACTGGTCTCATTAGTTCAGTGGAAGAACGTTGCCCTGGTAAGACAGAGGTCCTGGGTTCGATTCCCAGATGCGACTAATACCTTTATATTTTTCGATTTCATGTTTCATTTGAGATTTGTTAATATTATCTTCTTCAATGATTAAATATTACGATGAGGTTTATAAGCTTAATAAGTAATACCAATAGATTGAATCTACATTTTTTTTTAATTTTTTTTTTTTTATTGTATAATATTAATTATATACGGTGGGAACTTATACCCGCTAAGCCACTGCAAGTAGCTTGTCAGCAGGAGTTTATTTCAACAATATAATATAATACAACAATAAATTACAATCATCATACAAATGTAGGGCAAAATTATTATATTTAGGCGCATGCATCTTGTCCTGTACATAAGTTGAGAAAAAAAAAAATTAAAGAGAAAAAATAATGGTAAAAGCATTACAGATTTGTTATTGAGATACTAGAGTCCAATCTTATAACACCGATTTAAATAATATTATAAAAAATGTCAATATCATAAAAAATATCAAAATTATAAAAGTACCAATATTATAAAAGTATCAATATTATAAAAATATCAATATTATAAAAACATCAATACTTTTAAAAATATCAACATTATAAAAACATTCATATTACAAAAATATAACTATTACGTAAATATCAGAAATATCAAAGTATCTGTAAGTATTAAATAGATTAAGAAATAAAAATTTAAAAGATATATACATAAAACAGCAGTACAGGTTGGTTACAATGAGGATAGACTTAAATATAATAGTAACACCGTAACAGTAAGTACACCAGATATCTAGGAGCTATACAACCATGGAGACCGTCATATTTGTTACCATCAATACACAAGGTTACTTTCCAAAAGCCAACACTTTAACATCAGTGAGAATTTCATCATAGGACAATTGTTTTTAAATGCGTACGGCAATTTGTTAAATATAAATGGTACAATGTATTCAAGGGTTCGTTGACCATATTTATTTTGAAATATTGGCACTATCATTCCTATATTTTGTGTGAAACGTGTATTGTGTACATGATCCACCACTGCCTTATACGGACTTTCAGATATATGTTGCAGTAGAATTTTATGCCACAAAATACCACGAACAGGTAATACATTAATTGATTTGTACATAATATCAATGTCTCGCCTTTGGTTAAAAACTGTTTTACTTACTAACAATTTTACCATGGCGTTTTGAATCAGCTGTAAATGTTTTATGTTGGTCTTACAGGAGTGTCCCCAAGAAGTTATACCATACCTTATAGTCGATTCTGCTAGAGACAAATAAATTAGTTTCATAGTTTTTATAGGCACGTATAATTTTATCTTGTGGAGTCTTCCTACAATGGCTCGAAGTCGCTTACAGAGGTTGGAAATTTGTACGTCCCATTTCATATTACAATCCACCGTAACACCTAGATACACGTACTGGTTGACTAATTCGATACTTGTACACGCGCAGGGCTGTTTGGTATTATTGTGAATGCAATTAAATGAATGGGATATGATTACAGGTGCCTCTCTGTACCTTGCATGCGGGGATCTTATATGCATCAATTTCGTTTTTTTAGCATTGATTATTAGACCAGAGTCATGTGACCATTTTAATAAAGAAATAAAGTCTACCTGTAACAATAAGAATGGTATATAATATGAGGTGGGAAAGCAGTGGGATTCGAAGCATTCGGACTTATTTCAATTTCTATGTAAATCATTCACACACAACGTATAATTCAGGAAATATAGCGGTACGAAATTTAATCCATCATTTTGAATAAAGCTGGTGTCGAGAATCTACGAATCCACTGTATCGGCCGTTCGTGGACGAAGCCAGGTTTAAACCCTGTAATAATTCACTCGTAGGACCAGCCGCAGATTTTTTGCATTAGTATCGATAATTACCAGGGGTGCTAGTTGAAGTTTGCCGGTTTAACTCATAGATGTCGCTAGAGATATGTATACATTTCTATGATTTGGCATCTATGTCATATTTTTCTATGGACATTAACCTTCAAAAATACACAAGTTACATTCTGCCAAAATAATAGTGTCATAGTTGGTTACCTCAGTGAATATGTCGAGTTTCGTTCCAAGTAAATCGCATTTGCGGCATTCGTTGCTTTTCTTATTTCATCAAAAGAAAAAAGCAGTTGAAGCTCATCGGTTGCTGGTAGAAACTAATGGTGAACATGCTCCAGTGATTAGAACATGTGAGACATGGTTTCGTCAATTTAAAAGTGGAGATTTCGATTTAACAGACAATGAACATCCTGGTGCAACGAAAAAGTTCGAAGACGAGGAATTGCAGGCGTTATTGGATGAAGACCCAACCCAATCGCAACAACAATTGGCCCAAACACTTAATGTGATCCGAGGAGCAATTTGCCAACGTTTAAAAGCCATGGAAAAGATCCAAAAGTATGGAAAATGTGTACCACACCAAATGAACGAGAGACAAATCGAAAAAACCGCCAAACCGCCTCATACAGCTAAAGTAGTGAAGAACACTCTCAAAGCATTGAATTGGGACATATTATCGCACCCGCCGTACTCTCCAGACCTTGCCCCGTCCGACTATCACCTTGCAGCATCGATGGGACACTCACTCGCAGAGCAGCGCTTCGCCAATTTTAAAAAAGTCGAAAAATGGCTCGACGAATGGTTTGCCTCGAAAGAGAAATATTTTTTTTGGAATGGTATCCATGATTTGCCTCAAAGATGGGCAAAATGTATAGAATCCGATGGTCAATACTTTGAATAAAAAAAATTTGAGATTCCCTTGAGAATTAAGCGTTTTCTTTATTGAAAAAACCGGCAAACTTCAACTAACACCCTTGGTATTTTCAACAAATTCGGCACTTGCTTAAACTGTTGGTGGACAGTATCCTCAATATATATAATTAAATAGTGGAACATGAGATAATACAGCCCAAATTGGAAAAAGCTAAAAAGGAACTTAGCCCGATTGCACCTACTTTACTTCCGCGTTTCTCCCATATATTACTCCAATGGGTCACCTCCGCTCGCTCCGAGATATCAATTGCAACTAGCTTTCGGCAGGTAGTTATTTCCAGGGACAGATTAGGTGGGTAGGAAGGAATTTAATATTGAGGTTTACTATTCATCGTTATTAAGCAAATACCTACATGTATCCCTTATCAATATGGCGCGACCCAAAGCCTTTCCCGCCAATAAAGTGATTGTAAACAATATCATATACGACCGTGCTACACAACGCAAACTTAATGGTGAATGTGTTATTTTGGACCATTTAATAGCTGCAAAGATATCGTTGTATAACCTTGAACGTTGTACCACAACCGCAACCCGTAAAATTAGATTTCGTGGCTGCCGAGAAAGGCGCAATAGGAAAAGACATTTGACGAGAAGATCTTCTGCTGTCACGGCGACCTGAGTTCTGATCTCCAGTCTACAGAGCAGATCCGGTGCATCATGCGACCCTCGGACGTGCCCGACCAGGCTGCTCTGCGACCTGCTGTGGTCCGACCCCAACAAGGACACCACCGGCTGGGGCGAGAAATGGACGACACGCTGGTGTGCTCTTTCCAGATCCTGAAGCCGGCCGACAAGCGCTACCTGGCGTACGGGCAGACCAACACCAAGCGTCCCGTCAGGCCGCCCAGGGGCGTCACCAACAAAGACAAAGAAGATTGGATATGGATATGGATCAGTTCCCCCGGCCCCCGTCCTCACCCGCCGCCCAACTTCACATAACTCCTATCATTTGTATTAGCGTTTTGCAATATATCGTAAGGAATAAATACAGTTAGCTTTTTTTTTCTCAATTTAACGTGTATGAAAACTTAGATCAAGCCGTATTTAGTTTTGATAATTTAACTGCATCTCTTTATATGGTCTATAAATAATGTGTAATAATAGCCTGTCCAAAAAAAAAAAAAATGTAATAGATGTAATATAGGAATAATGTAAGAATAGGAAGTAAGATTTGTACAGCGCCCTTGAGGTGATTTTTCACAAAAACGGCGCTATAAAAATCATCCGATTATTATTATTATTAAAGTAGGGCGGGCGTAAGAGGTAGATGTACCCTTCCCGCATATTATAGTGTGTTAAAACAAAGTTGGGGAAAGTGACTCCAGAAGAGGCTGTATGAAAAGCAAAAGACGGAGGCCACGGAAATAGCTGGTCCCAGCCTGAGTACAAGGAGAAGAAGATAAGATGAGATTATTGATACTAACCTTCACATAATCATAGCCTTCTTTCGGATAAGCGTCCTCATCATTCTCTCCAAAACCGCCGTCCAAAATGTTGGACGGGTCGAAGTTGTTCGGCGCCGGCTTGTCATCTCTGATGGAGACCACCTCCTCTTCTTCCAGGATTTTCCGCTTCACGGTGTCGGCGGCCTTCTTATCTCCGTTGACGGTGGTTTCTGCCGCCGGCTTCTTCTGGTCTTTCCGCTTGCCGGGCGGCGGTGTCTGAAGGCGCGGCACCGGAGTCTTTTCAGTGGAAGAGCCTGTAGAGGAAGACTTGCCCATTAGTTGGGAACAGATTATGTGTAATATTCAGCGATAATATAAAATGGACAATTCTGAGTGCCACTTAGCGACTAAAATCACCTCAAGGGCGCTTACATCTTGTTAAAGTTTGTAGCCCCCTTTAAATAGATATGTTTTTAAAGGTTTCGAAATTGCTTTCTGAACTCAAACCAAATGGAAGGTCTTTCCAGGAATGTGGGCTCAGTGCATTGAAAGCTCTGTCCCTAAATTTAGTAGCTTTCGTACGAGAGGATTCAAACAGTCCGTTGGAAGCATCAGACTTGGCCGACCTGAGCGTGAGTTGCCTTTGAGTAAGATTGTCCCTCACGCAGAGATGACAGCTGGGTAAGAATCTAGGAGTCAGTGTGTCCAGGAGTGACGGATTTGTGAATCGAGAGAGTCCGGCTGAAGACGTCAAGGGATGTCCCTCTACGGTCCACCACGCAGCTGGTGAGCAGACGCATGCACCATCAAGACCTGGACAAACCCCTGCTAATTGACCTGCAGTAGCGAACCACTTGTGGTGACCTATGGCAGAGGTTTTGGTTATCCAATTAGTGGTTCTCGGAGTGGCGGTACCTATACCCGCCTCCCAAATTGTACTACTAACCTATCAAAGGTTTATTTAGTTATTGTACAATGTTTGTTAGGTTACCCGGATAAAATAGAGCATTGACAAAACTGAACACGATAAAAGAATAGTTTAGGTTGGGTTTAGTTAGGTTAGGCTGTAGAAATAAGATCCCCAAGGCGTATGTGTTTTAAAATTATGTATGACTGTGTGAAAAATGTTGAGATTCGCAAAGAATGCAAAGCTGATGTAAGCGTAATGAGTAAGATTAAGAAAGGGATGCTTAGATGGTTCGGGCATGTAGAGCGGATGAACGAAGAAAGGAGTATAAGGAGAATATATAACACGAATGTGAATGGAGGAAGAAGCCCGAGGAAGAGATGGCATGATCAAGTGAACCAATTTATGAATGCGAATGAAGCAAGGAGTGTATGCCAACCCGGGGAATTTGTTATTTTTCTTCACTTTTCTTCATTATTCTGTTGGTTAGTTTGTTACCTGTGAGGTGGTCGATCTCGCGCACTGGCGAATCGGAGATGTCGATGGTGGCGATGGTTATAGCCTGGCTAGCCAGACCGGCCAGGTGCTGCTTCTTGCGGGGCGGGCGCCCCACCGCCGGAGTGCTGACTGGAGTGCTGGCCGAGCTGCCGGTGCCCGTGGAGCTGCTGGGGGGAGTGCCCTGGGGGGTGCTCTGGGTGGTGCGCCGCTCCGACTGCTCAAGAGGCAGCAGCAACCTGGACACCAAACATCACAACATATTATTCTATCTTCCTGCGTGTAGATTTTGCGTCCTCTCCTCGTCAGTGG
Organism: Halesus radiatus; assembly: GCA_022606495.2. NCBI lineage: Eukaryota > Metazoa > Arthropoda > Insecta > Trichoptera > Limnephilidae > Halesus > Halesus radiatus. Next base: position 24,046 of record JAHDVE020000803.1, read on the forward strand.
CAGTTTTCTCTAAAGTGCGTTTGTACGGGGAACTTCCATAAAAATGATAATATAGTAAAACAAACCTAACCTACGACATTATATTCATTATTTTATTTTATTTATTTTTGGAAAAATTAACAGGAAATCCACAATTTACATATATAATCATAAAAACAATAAATCTTGTCAATTATAAATTTTCCACTGCTGATGGTAAATATTACAAGTAAAGTATGACAATATACAGTTTTAATTTAGTTAGCTTTACTATGTTAGTCGGGGGAGGGGAGGGTGGAGGGGAACATAGGAGTGGGATAAAGGTACTTTCAAGAGCTGGTTCTATTTGGTAGTTAGAGATAATGGATGTCCAGTCAACTTGTTCTGGAGAGGAATTAATTGATTCGTAGTCTCCACGGTTGTAGAGAAAAACGTTTCTTTTTGCATTTGTCAGGGAAGGAGTTTCCTGAAATGGCACAGAATGAATGTAGCTTCACGATGTATACCTTCAGGAATTATACCTTTAGCCACAGACGCTGTAATGAATCACCAAATTGTATCTTGTTGCAAAGTACGAATTTCATCGTAAGCTAAGCTGTTATGATGAAATTCGTACTTTTTTTTTACAGTTACTTCACACAGGAGACCACGAGGAAAATAATTTCCCGATAAGGATAGGAAGTGAACCTGGGTCTTGAAGAGGCCCATGTTGTAGGAGGGAGGAAACACAGAGGCCGGCAAATCATTCCACAGCCCAGCTGTTTAATGCAAAAACGAGTCGTAGAAGCGACCCGTTCTCATGTGACAAATGTCAACCGTGTGCAAATGTTGGGCGCGCGTTTGGCGTGTTTCCCGACTATGCACCGGTACCAAAGGGATCAATGACGCTAGTTCCTTAGAGCATCTTACATTAAAATACCGGTAGAACAAGGACAGACCTAACATCTGTGCTTCTAAGATTGGAATCCGTTTGTCAAAGTAACAGCCCATTTCTGCACAGAGTCAAGGGTTTTTTTTTTTCAGATATTTTGGGGCTCCCAATTCTATAGTGAGGCGCAATTGTGATTTGTACAGGGTCAGCAATTGTGTACTATCTGCAGTATCTGCAGGCTCTGTACAATACGCCCAGCTTCTGAGAGGCTAACTTTACACTGGCTACGATGGAGCCCCCATACCTGAGCTGATCACTTAATAATACCAACAATTAGGGTTAGCAAAATTAATGGAGACGCACCTCTCGTAGTTGCGTCGCGCCATGGTGGCCTGGTGGCCCACGGCGCCTAGAGATCCCAAAAGGCGCCGCCAGCCGCGCGTCCTCGTCACATGATCGTAGCCACCTGCACGCCGCACCGACTCGTAAACGCGGTGCAGACTCACTGGAAACATAATACATACTGCTTATACAATGTGTACACGGATAGAAATGTGTACACGGATAGAAATGTGTACACGGATAGAAATGTGTACACGGATAGAAATGTGTACACGGATAGAATGCATGAAAAAATTGTGAAAACGAAAAGAATTTACTTTTGAAACACTTCCCTTACAGTGCTAGAAAATCCCTCGAACTCCAGTGATGTACACTGAGTGTACAGGGTACACATTTAGAATTTTTTAATTTGGATTAACCCGTCGAGTCTTTTTGGGAGATATTTCTCCCAAAAATTAATACTAAGTTAACATTTATCAAATCATTTTAAGTAAAATCTTGTGCATAAGTGCTGAAAACGAGGAAAAAACATCAGTCACACATGATAAGTCCATTACAGCCGGTAGACCACCAGCTACTAATGACAACCGCGCATTGTTCAAATAAATTAAACTCAAAATTACAATTGAAAATATTAATTATCTAAGTCATGAATCGATTGCATCTGATTACACTGTCCGACGGGAGAATTATGTCAGACCTAGTTGAATTATATAGAATCATTAACAACCTGATTGACAGCCCTGCCATCCTCGCCACTATTAAATTAAATATAACGATGAGGAACACAAGGCAAACTTTAACATCTTTCTGCGACACTTGCACAACCAAATATCAGTCTCATTCATTAACCAATAGGAAGCATGATCCGGGCAACAGGTTTAGAATTGTTGTTGATGTATTTGCTGACTCCATTTATACAGTAAAGCGTTATCTATACCAGCACTTTGATGAATCCTGCAATATGTAGTATTGTAGCCTGGGTAATGTAGTGTTAATTAATATTGTTTTGGTTTTCTATTTGATGTGACTGTTAAACGTTTGAAAAATTCATTACTTCATGGTTTAGTATCTTGGCATACACTTCTTGCTTAATTCACATTCATACAACGCCTCCTTCTGTTATTCCAACTTCTGACATGGCCCGACTCAAGTATTTGATTCACTCGATCGTGCCGTGTCTTCCTCGGGCGTCCCCGGCTTCTTCTTCCATTCACATTCGCGTCACACATTCTTCTTACACTCCTTTCTTCGTTCATTCGCTCTACATGCCCGAACCATCTAAGAGTCCCTTTCTTAATCTTAATCATTACGCTTACATCAGCCTTGCATTATGTTCTAAATTCCATGTAAAAGTCCAGATGGGCGTATAATCAAATAAATAAATTATTACACGGTGAGCGATACCCAGTAACCCTCTCGTTCCCTACCTCACCTCACCTCAGAAGTTGGCAATATACGTACATTATTTTCTATTGCATTTGACACTTATATATTTAATCCAATACTTAAATGTATTACAGAGGAAGACCTAAAATATGAACTCTGTGCTTAGTATATTTACAGAGATGTTGAAATAATTAGAGACATGTCAACTCAGTTGACAGCACCGGCAAGGAAGTGGTAAAGCTAGTAGTGAATACAGAGACAGTTAGATTCTGCCCAAAGACAGTGGTGCATTGTGAGGCTGGAGGGAGTGGGGAGGGGAAGGAGTTGGGAAAGGTTAAAAATTAACTGGCTATTCGGATCTAGTCGATATCTTTTTTTTCTCTTTTTTTTATGTGATACCACGCAGATATTCCAGCTGCTCCCGATGGTATAGAGCCAGCGAGACTATGGCAGCCCCAATTGGGGTATGTTGTGAGGAGGGGAAGGAGATGGGGAAGAAGAAGGTGGGGAAGTACCTGGCTATTCATATCTGGTCATCATACACGGGTTAAGCCATTTCAAGCAATGCTTCGATTCTGAATGGTAGTCTTCCACCAGGGTGATACTGACAGTATCGACCACTCTGAAACGTGCCGCAAATATACTACATATTATTAATTGTTTTTGTGTTTAATTCGTAGAACTCCATTTAATTTTTTTTTTAAATTTAATGTAAATCAAATTTAATAATGTTATTATTAAGTTCTGCAAGCATTTTTAGTTTTTATTATTGTGACAGCTGTTTCGGCGTTCAAGGCCATTTTCAAACTGTGGTTAGTCCATATTGTGACGACTTATTTATGATTTTATTTACTCCCACCCAATTCTAATTTGGACGGGTTTTTAAAAAATAATGATTTATTATCGCTAAAACCGATTTAGTTAGAAAATAATTCAAATTCTCTATTCTGTGAGGTTTTTACATTTATAATGTGTTTCCCCGTATTTAAATGACAATGTTTTCTTCATTGATTTTTTTAAATGTGTTATATCATTTTGATAATGTGAACATACTGAGAAGTGGTGAATAAATGATTTTCCTTACTTTCTTAATTAATGTTATATTAGGATCGTTAGTTCCTTTATTAATTTCAAAAAACTAAAAATACTTGTAGAACTTAATAATAACATTATTAAATTTGATTTAAATTAAATAAAAAATAAAAATACTACATATTGTTTTAATTTAATTGCGCACTCCGGGATTTGCACCCGCGACCTCCGCATTCGTAGCCAAGGATCGTAACCACACAAACACGGAAACCGTCCTAGCCCATAACTGACCCTATATATAAGTATTGGGAAAGTGACTTACGGTCTTTGCCCCTTGAGCCCAGAGCTCTGGCCTGGCTGCCGCCTCCGCGCTGGTGGAAGATGCGCAGGCGGCGCAGGAAGGCGCGCTCCTCGCCTCCCTCCTCGCCCTTCTCCTTGTACTTGTCCCCCCTGTCCTTATCCACCTCGCCGGGAGACAGCGGCGAGGGCGCGGAGGAGCGTAGCGAAGAGCGAGTCGTCTGCGGCTGCAACCAAATCAAACAAAACATTAAACAACCCACCATAAATACTCAAAGAGGACTAAACTCCAAACTAGTGATATTTATGCGCAAGTAAACCCGCAACCTTTAAAAAGGTTATATTTTTCACTAGTAAGAAGTCCACTGGAATATGAGACGAACGTGTGGTAAAACCATATATGATCGAGTGAAAAATGTTGAGATTCGTAAAGAATGCAAGGCTGATGTAAGCGTAGTGAGCAAGATTAAGAAAGGGACGCTTAGATGGTTTGGGCATGTAGAGCGAATGAACGAAGAAAGGAGTGTAAGGAGAATATATGGCGAATGTGAATGGAAGAAGAAGCCGGGGACGCCCGAGGAAGACATGGCACGATCAAGTGAATCAAATACTCGAGTCGGGCCATGTCAGAAGTCGGAATAACAGAAGAGAATGTATGAGGCGTCGTATGAATGTGAATGAAGCAAGAAGTGTATGCCAAGATCGAGTTGTTTGGCGGTCCGTCCTCTCTGCCTACGCCTGCGGGGAAACGGCGTGATGGTTAGTTAGTTAGTTAGTTAAGAAGTCCACTGGAATATGCATCACCACAAATTGAAGAAATGCACATATAAATTGCTTAGCTACGCGAGCCGGTTAGTGCTACCTAAAGTCATTAAATAGAAAAAGGTTAAAAATTCACACATCGGTGCGCAAATGCGTCCACAGCCCGCAACACTCTAAATAACTAATATCTATTAAAAAGTTCTTAAGCTTTTTGAGGCCATTTTATAAATATTCTCCAGTCCTAAAAATTATAAATATTTCAAATAAATAGCAACTCTTCTTGTGCCACCAATATTCTAATAAATATTTATTAATTGATAAACTAAAGTTTTTAAGACAAGATTTTTGTGCATAGCGCAAAGGGTAACAATTATTTTTTATAAACAATAATTATTAGCCTGAAACACTCATCCAAATTGAAAAAACCTTCCGAGAAAAGATAAATGTCGCCGACAGGACTCGAACCTGCACCCTTCTGATATCCGGTCAGATGCTCTACCGTTGAGCTACGTCGGCTTATCGCAAACCCGCCAAGTTAATCAATATATACTAGTGTTTCATTCAATAATTACGGTTTTTTATTATATTTCACCTGTAAACAACCAACTTTATTGGTATGAGGAAGGCTTGTAACGGCTAAATCCCTCACTAGGTGGCGTCGAGACAAATTATGTCTTCATTTTATTGGTGAAAGTCAAAAACATTTTTCACCAATTTCAATTTGGATGAGTGTTTCAGGCTAATAATTATTGTTTATAAAAATAATTCTAATAAATGTAACATCAATAGAAAAGGAGGATAAAATAGCAACTGTAAAAATCATATCATCTCCAAGCTTAAATTGTCTAATAAAACTGTGTTCATCTGGAGCGACCTGCCAGCTGCAGGGAAGTATGTTTTTCTGTATCTGTTTGTACATAATTAGATAAAGAATAGGAAGTAATATTTGTACAGCGCCCTTGATGTGATTTTATACACACATACCGGCACTGCGCAGAGCAGAACGGTACAGTTCAGGCACAGCACAGACGACAGTATTCACATTACACCGTTCAGCACAGAACAGCACAGTACGGCGGTCAACCGAACTGTTAACTGAGCATCAGCGTCCGCTACAACATGTTTGAGGATTTTATAATCATATTAACTAACTAACTAACTAACCATCACGCCGTTTCTCCGCAGGGGTAGCCAGAGAGGACGGACCGCCAAACAACTCGATCTTGGCATACACTTCTTACTTCATTTACATTCATACAACGCCTCATACATTCTCTTCTGTTATTCCGACTTCTGACATGGCCCGACTCGAGTATTTGATTCACTTGATCGTGACATGTCTTCCTCGGGCGTCCCCGGCTTCTTCTTCCATTCACATTCGCGTCATATATTCTCCTTACACTCCTTTCTTCGTTCATTAGCTCTACATGCCCAAACCATCTAAGCGCCCCTTTCTTAATCTTGCTCACTACGCATACATCAGCCTTGCATTCTTTACGAATCTCAACATTTTTCACTCGATCATACATGGTTTTAGCACACATTCGTCTCAGAGATGTCATTTCTACAGAATTCAGTCTACTTTCATCCTTCCTCTGCCAGTTCCATGCCTCACTGCCATACATCAAGGTTGGTATCAGCACTCCATTGTGGACTGCTAGCTTCGCTTCCTTGGACAACTTTTTGTTTGCGCCAACCGCGTTCAGTCCTCCGTTAATGGAGTTTCCTGCATTCACCCTTCTTTCAATATCCCTATCAGTCTTTCCATCTATCGTAAACATACTTCCCAAATACACAAACTCATCAACCTGCTCCAAGTATTCATCATTCTGTTTGAAAGAGAGAGTACGAAAACAGTATGCAATCATATTCCCTAATCAATTCAAACAAATTATCGTTATTCACCTTCTCAGTTTTAGCAATATCTGCGTCTAATGATGCCAAGTGATGGGGACGACGGTGCTAACGGTATGTGTTGATACTAAGTGCGCAGGCCCGGCCACATTATGTGTTTATAGATAAAGTGGGCTACTAATGTTGCTGTGTCTGTACTGTTCGGTACGGTACTGCACGGTGCTGTGCGGTGCCGGTATTTTAAGTGTACATTGATAATATAGAACGCATTCGAAACAAATTTGTAAAATATCTCGCCTACAAATTCAACGATTACGTTTTATGTTATTTTTCATTAAACGCTATTTAAGATACACGCATATTTATCATGTTACATTGTTAAGAATGAGTATATTACAATGCTTTCTTATATTCACAGTCCCCTCACTAGGGATTCCTGTTCCGAGGTAGGCTGTGGGTTGTTGTATTGGGGTTGTTGTGTTGTACATGCTACACTAGCGCCCTCTAGTAGCCCGAGTTGTACGAATTGGTTTTCTTCATGCATTTCAATAGATTTTCTGTGAAATATATTCTGAATAAATTATAGAAATCGAAACAATATTAGATCACATACATGTGACTTTACTCATTTTTTGACCAAGCTACCCGTGTAATAAGACGTCAAAATACTGGCGACATACTACGCCTGTAGCGGCCCGGGCTATAGGCTTCCAGACTGTATTGCTGTTGTAATAAATATTTTATATTCTTTTTAAATAATTAGGACAGTGCGCGAGCAGCGAGGCTTTAAATGTTAATACAATCCTAACAGCCTCTTTATGAAGCTAACAAGATAAAAGAATGTGTTGTCATCAAATGTCGAGAACTGGAGGTACTGTCATTTAAGGGTATTACTGTGTTTATTTTTCGTAATAGCTCAGTGTCCATTCATTATACACATGAACAAAACAATAATGTGTATGAAATTATACAGAGTCATGGTGTGCTGAGCCAACACGTCTGTTCTGCCATGTGGTATGCATATCGGTTCGTCGTGCCGTCCCTAACAGTAGTTGTTAGGTACAAACAGCGTATGGCATTCCAGAAGGTGTGGAATATATATCAAATTATGTATAATTTTATACGCCCCACTCCTTCTAGACTGGAGACTTTAATAGCGCGTCTCATAGAGCAAATCTTCATGGTGCATAAATTTTGGGTACTCGCCGTGCATTCTCATATATAGATATAGGGGAATTGTTTTTTTAATTTCTCCTTACGTTTATGTATACTTTTTCTGGTATGGGGAGCGAAGAGCAGAAGTGTACTCAAGTTTGGAGGTTTTACTGAGCCATATTTTGATGTTGTTTTTGAACTTTTGTATCTCCGTGGTATTTTTAACAGCTTCATACACATTTCTTTAGACTGATTCGTGGATGGTTTGAAAACTCAGCTATCACAGAAAGCATTCATTTCTATGTTCCCGATGGTTATCTCCGTCACCAACTACATAGACTGTTTTATCTACCGGCCTGCAGGACCAACCTGCCGACCTGCCAGGTGCAGGAAAGTATGTTTCTGTATCTGTATATATAAGATAAACCCTAGCAAGTAGTATTTGTACAGCGCCCTTGAGGTGATTTTTCATAAAAACGCCGCTATACAAATCATCCAATTATTATTATTATTATTAACACTATTTCATGCGCAGAGTTGACAGAAAAAAGTTATGGAAGGTGTTGTCCAAGTATGGAGTGAATACAAATCTTATACAGGCAATCGCATCTCTGTACGAGGGAAGCGTTGCATGTGTTAGGGCAAACGGTGATTTTACGGGGTGGTTTGATATCACAAAAGGTGTTAAGCAAGGCTGCGTAATGTCACCGTGGTTATTCAATCTATACATGGATAATTGTATGCAAGAATTGAAAGAGGTGGGCTTGGGCGCAAAAATGAGTAGTCTGCAAGTTGTTGCCTGTTGTATGCTGATGATGCGGTGCTGATTGCTAATAGTATAGAAGATCTACAGTCCCTCGTATCTAGGATGAACGAAGTATGTATGAAGAATGAGCTAATGATGAATGTAAGTAAGTCTAAAGTCATGGTGTTTGAAAGAGAGAGTACGGAAACAGTGTGCAATATAGTTGTGAATGACGAATACTTGGAGCAGGTCGATGAGTTTGTATATTTGGGAAGTATGTTTACGAGAGATGGAAAGACTGATAGGGATATTGAAAGAAGGGTGAATGCAGGAAACTCCATTAACGGAGGACTGAACGCGGTTGGCGCAAACAAAAAGTTGTCCAAGGAAGCGAAGCCAGCAGTCCACAATGGAGTGCTGATACCAACCTTGATGTATGGCAGTGAGGCATGGAACTGGCAGAGGAAGGATGAAAGTAGACTGAATTCTGTAGAAATGACTGAAATGAAATGAATGAATCTCTGAGACGAATGTGTGCTAAAACCATGTATGATCGAGTGAAAAATGTTGAGATTCGTAAAGAATGCAAGGCTGATGTAAGCGTAGTGAGCAAGATTAAGAAAGGGACGCTTAGATGGTTTGGGCATGCAGAGCGAATGAACGAAGAAAGGAGTGTAAGGAGAATATATGACGCGAATGTGAATGGAAGAAGAAGCCGGGGACGCCCGAGGAAGACATGTCACGATCAAGTGAATCAAATACTCGAGTCGGGCCATGTCAGAAGTCGGAATAACAGAAGAGAATGTATGAGACGTTGTATGAAAGTGAATGAAGCAAGAAGTGTATGCCAAAATCGAGTTGTATTGCTCTGCCTACCTCTGCGGAGAAACGGCGTGATGGTTAGTTAGTTAGAGTTACAAAACAAATTAAACGCAGCTGCATATTCACCAATTAACCGTGCTCTTCATTCATTCAATAATATTTACCTAAACAACTGATATTGATTCACTGGCCACATTTAATAGGAGTATCTTGACAATGATACAAACTGCGCATACATATGGCATCACTTCTATATGTAGATCACCACTCGTCACACCTACAAACACACTCACACTTATACAGTACACACATCACCCGGTAATAAAAATAATAATAATAATAATAAATAATAATTTTTGTAAAAAATCTCCTCAGGGGTGCTGTATAAATACTTCTTGCTAGAGTTTATCTTATTATGTACAAACAGACACAGAAACATACTTCCCTGTACTTGTAGCTGCAGCTGCCAGGTCACTCCAAATTAAAATGTTATATTATTCTTGATAATTACACCTTTTTCTAGATGTATCGTATTGCCATACTGTGTCAATACTAGCTTTTTCCTTTCCGTTTTGTATAATGGCACTTAATATGACCTAAACTTGTCAATTTGACTGTCCTAAAAGGGGATTTGTTCCCAGTTGGGCACTCAAAGCTTTCTTACTTTTTATGGTTTGACTAGCTGATGTGTACCCGGCCTTGCTCGGGATTTGGAATCAAATTATGATTTTGTGAATTCTTGCTTGTGATTAGGGTGCCATAATTGATTTGACAGCGAATGTAACTATCTCCAAATAAAGAAACATTCATTCGAATATTTTATTTCATTCCAAACGTTTATTTTTTCAAAATATATCTAAATCATAAAGTTCTTAAGTAGGTACCTACTCGTGTTTTCTATTTTGAAAATATTCTATACAAAAAAACCTTCTTTTGAATATGCAATCTGTGGTTAACTAGAGTGTTATATCTATAGGCTAACCCAGTGGTCGGCAAAGTGCGGCTCTTTGACCCCTTAACCCTTTCTCACCCAATTTAATTTCTTAAAAAAAATAAAAAATTACGTTGGATTGTGTGTAGTAGAATTATTAGCAAATTTTTGGTATATTTAAATTATTGTTTTTTTTTACTTATTGTTTAGGAAATATTCAATGTCATTTTAAAATTACTGTGGCTCTTACTAGTAAACAATTAATTAGTATGTAGTAGGTACCTACTCGTATTTTCCATTTTGAAAATATTCTACATAAAAAAATACCTTCTTTTGAATATGCAATCTGTGATATCTATGGGCTAACCTAAATAAAACATGGCGGGTTCAGTGTATTTTATACTAATTTTAAAACGTTGTAGCAACAGTTTTACATATTGGATTTCTTTCAAACTACTCTCCAAACCTTCCCGGCACTAATAAAAACAAACTGTGCTATTTTTTTTTAGCGAAACCGGTCAAGTAATTTTCGAGAAAATCGAGGACAAACAAACAAACTTACATTGCCTTTTAAATATATAGATAATATGTGTTTCAAAATAAAAAAAGTAAAGTTTTAGCTTGGGAGGATATGATTTTGCACGCACAGGACGCAATATTAGAAAACACTGCACATTGCATGATATTGCAGTTACTGTTTAAATCCTATTTCTCATTGATATTATATTTATTAGAAGGTTATTGGCAAAAGAAGAGTGGGTATTTATTTGAAACATTATTTTTTTTATATTTTCGATAATAATTATTTACAGTTACAAATATTTATAGTTATTTACAATGTCGCGGACTATGAAAAGTTTCGAATTTTTCTGTAAATCACTTAAGTAGGTACTAACGGCTAGCTTCGCTATGTTAATTAGGTATGCAACTGTAACATTTATGGATATGACTATCCGAAGAGATGAGTTTTGCTCTGAATTCTGTCGAGTCTTTAATCAATCTTAGATCGTATGGTAGTTTATTCCAGGCTTTAGGGCCTGACACGCTGAAAGCTCTCTCACCAAACTTAGTGTCTGGTGTGCGTTTTGGTTCCTTCAGCCTTCCGATAGCCGATAACGTCGCTGATCTAAGAGTTGACTGTCTTGAATTGGAATTTTCAGGGATGCATAGTTCCGCTAGGTAAGCCGGAGCCGTCCCGTTAATTGATTAAAATACCCTCCAGCAAAACTTGAAATGGATTCTTTCGGGACATTTGATAGGTACCCACAATATTTTTAATTTCTGGAAATTTTTTCTCATTGTATACAATGCACTGTCTTGTTTCTATAATGAAAAATATAGGTGGTGGTATACTTACGGTGCTGGGACGGTGCGCGCTGGCGCCGCTGTCGCTCTCCGAGGATTTGGAGGCGGAGCGAGCTCGCCGCCGGCGCCCTCGGCCAACGCGCCCCTTCAGCCGAGGCGCCATGTGGTTGCACACAAACTCGTGCCCCTCGAGTTCGGGATACTCGAACGTCTCCTACGGACACAAACAACAATATTGAGGCCATATTACATTTTATCATTTTTATTAATCTCATATTCCCAATTTAAATTACTAACATTATCCTCAATTAATTCCCATATTTTTTTGGCTGCCATCTTTTGTTAAAATTGCAAAGTTCTATCCAAATACAAAATGGAGTGACAAAGCTCTATCCAAATACAATATGGAGTGACAAAGTTCTATCCAAATACAATATGGAGTGACAAAGTTCTATCCAAATACAATATGGAGTGACAAAGTTATATCCAAATACAATATGGAGTGACAAAGCTCTATCCAAATACAATATGGAGTGACAAAGTTCTATCCAAATACAATATGGAGTGACAAAGTTATATCCAAATACAATATGGAGTGACAAAGTTCTATCCAAATACAATATGGAGTGACAAAGTACTATCCAAATACAATATGGAGTGACAAAGTTCTATCCAAATACAATATGGAGTGATAAAGTTCTATCCAAATACAATATGGAGTGACAGAGGCATAACGAAGACCACCAATGTGCTGATTTTCCCCATATTTCTTTACGGCATGGAAACATAGACATTCAGAGCCATTGAAAGGAAGCGGATAGGCGCCCTCGAAATGAGGTGCTAGAGGAAAATGCTTAGGATTCAAAGCACAGTCAGGCACGCAAATACGTCAATTCTGGAAGAGCTTGGCATCCACAATAGGATATCAACTGTCTGCCTACAACGTATCCTCAGATTCTTTGGACATGTTGCTCGCAAAACCGACAACTCCAACCTGAAGAAGCCCATGGTCACTGGCAAAGTTAAAGGCAGGAGAAGCAGAGAAAGGTCACCGATGCGTTGGAGTGACCAAATTTCGCAGGTGTCCGGAACGTCGGTGCCCGCAACTCTCTACGCAGGGCAGAATCGTGAGAAGAGGAGAAACCTTGTACACGGGGGAGATAGGAGTAAGAGATCACGATCCTCAGTAATGTCAGTGTCTCCGATATACCTATACAATTTTATTTATATGGACATCTATTGACTTTTCTATAAATCTAGAATTAATATTCAATAATTAATAATAATGATGCGGTGTTGATTGCTAACAGTATGGAAGATCTACAGTCCCTTGTATCTAGGGTGAACCAAGTATGTGTGAAGGATGAGCTAGTGGTGAATGTAAGTAAGTCCAAAGTGATGGTGTTTGGAAGAGAGTACGAAAACAGCCTGCAATATAGTTGCGAATTATGAATACTTGGAGCAGGTCGATGAGTTGGTGTATTTGGGAAGTATATTTACGAGAGATGGAAAGACTGATAGGGATATTGAAAGAAGAGTGAATGCAGGAAACTCCATTAACTCTTTTCATCTTTTCGGTTTCATTTTGAGAGTTGTTAATATTATCTTCAATGATTGCAAAATGTATTTATTTAAATTAATTAACATTACCTAATTGGTCCCCTCTGTATAAAGTACACTCAAATAATATAGAACGGGTTCAGCACGAATTTCTGTGGCAAACAAATTTTAAACTCAAAATTACAATTGAAAATATTAATTATGGAAGTTTGATAAATCGATTGCATATGATTACATTGTCCGACAGGAGTATTATATCAGACCTAGTTGTATTATATAGAATTATTAACAACATAATTGACAGCCCTGCCATCCTCGCCACTATTAAATTAAATGTACCGACGCTTACACAACGCTTACACAACCAACTATCAGTCTCATTCATTAACCAATAGGATGCATGATCTGGGCAACATGTTTGGAGGTGTTGTTGATGTATTGGCTGACTCCGTTTATACAGTAAAGCGTCATCTATACCAGCACTTTGATGAATCCTACAATATGTAGTATTGTAGCCTGGGTAATGTAGCGTCAATGATTTGTGTCACAATAAAAAATGTAAAAGTCCAGATGGTCGCATAATCAAATAAATAAATAATAATTATTATTTAATGGTCTCTCAAAGCTGAGGGGATGAAATTAATTAACAATGAGGATAAAGACTCACGCGGCAGTAGAGGATGAGCGTGTTGGTGGAAGGCGGCGCGTACCCTCCGAGTGCCACCACCAGCGAGTCCCGCAGCCAGTGGCCCTCGAGCCCCTGCAGCCGCCGCAGCATGGCACGGTAGCGGCAATACCGCGGGTAGGAGAACACCACCACGCAGGCCGCTTCCGGATCCGCTGAAACAGACACCAAATTTTTTTGTACTCGCTACTGAATTCAGGAACGATGGCCCGGACTGCTTCTTTGTTTAGCAGAAAACACAGTGTAGAACATTAATAATAATTATTATTATAAAGAATTCACCCGCAACTTAACTGTCTCTCTCAGATTATCTTTGGGCAGCAAACATTTTATTGTATTTTATTTGTAAAAACAACCGTTTACAATCGTTCCTAACTAACTAACCATCACGCCGTTTACCGCAAGGGTAGGCAGAGAGGATGGACCGCCAAATATTAGTGGGCGAAGCGGCTCAGTTTAGTGAGCCGGATCACTAAATCAGCTCTCTGTAAAGACAATCCACATGAAAACTGGACAAAAAAAGTATCATGTAAGAGCGTCTTAAGAACACATGGTGCGGGGGGACGCAAACCGTCGTTCAAACGTGCCGGATCTCCGAACCGGTACACTAGCCAGCTCACTAAACCGAACCGCTTCGCTCACCACTACCGCCAAACAACTCCATCTTGGCATACACTTCTTGCTTCATTCTCTTCTGTTATTCCGCCTTCTGACATGGCCCAACTCGAGTATTTGATTCACTTGATCGTGCCATGTCTTCCTCAGACATCCCCGGCTTCTTCTTCCATTCACATTAGTGTCATATATTCTTCTTACACTCCTTTCTTCATTGATTCGCTCTACATGCACGAACCATCTAAGCGTCCCTTACTTAATCTTACTCATTACGTTTAAATCAGCCTTACATTATTTGCGAATCTCAACATTTATGACATGATCATACATGGTTTTACACACATTCGTCTCAGAGATCTTACTTCTATAGCATTCAGTCTACTTTCATCCTTCCTCCGCCAGTTCCATGCCCCACTGCCATACATCAGGGTTGGCAGTCGCAAAACTATTTGTTTCAGATAGATAGACGCATCCTGGACGGTTTTCTGGTAGTGGCGCTAGTGTATTATAAATTGTTAAATATACATACCGATGAGTCCCTTCTCGCGGTTGATGTCGGTGAAATCCAGGCGGTGATCCGGCGGGGGCGCCGAGTCGGGAGCCTCGCCGGGTGGAGGGGGCGCCCAGGCAGCGCGCAGCCCCCGTGGCCAGGATCCCGCACCGCGCGCCGCCCACGATACCAGTTCCTCGGCGCGCACCACCACGCGCTCGCTGATGGCCACCACCTCGTCCTGCGAACCACAAACAACACTGCATTATACAAAGTGAACATTTTATCAATTTCAGACGGGTATGGGTACCGCGGCCCCGGGAACCATTCATTGGATAACCAACACCTCTGCCATAGGTCACCCCGAGTGGTTCGCTAGGGCAGGTGACTTAGCAGGGGTGAACGGGAACATGGGGTAGGTTTCAAAATTCAAAAATTCTTTATTGTACAAATAAAAGTATAAAGTACTCTTAAATGATAATACATCCAGCTCCTGACATTTGATAACAACATGCTACACTAGCACCATCTAGCGGGCTGAGTTGTACGAATTGGTTTTTTTCACATATTTTAATAGATTTTCTGTGAAATATATTCTTAAGAGGAACGGCTGGGCGGCCTGTTTCATACAAAACTTAATTTTGGATTTGAGGCCAAAATGAGAAATAAATTAATCAAATGGTGACCCTTCTTTTATTTATATCTCCGCGACAATCTTTAAAGAAAACACTTGGTAAGTATACACAATATACAACATACCGTTAAATTAAATTCGTTAAAAACTAACCATCACGCCGTTTCTCCGCAGTGGTAAGCAGAGAGGACGTACCGCCAAACAAATCGATCTTGGCATACACTTCTTGCTTCATTCACTTTCATACAACGCCTCATACATTCTCTTCTGTTATTCCGACTTCTGACATGGCCCGACTCGAGTATTTGATTGACTTGATTGTGCCATGTCTTCCTCGGGCGTCTCCGGCTTCTTCTTCTATTCACATTCGCGTCATATATTCTCCTTATACTCCTCTCTTCATTCATTCGCTCTACATGCCAGAACCATCTAAGCGTCCCTTTCTTAATCTTGCTCACCACGCTTACATCAGCCTTGCATTCTTTACGAATCTCACAATTTTTCACACAATCATACATGGTTTTACCACACATTCGTCTCAGAGGTCTCGTTTTACGTCCATATTCTAGTTATACCTACTTAAGTCTAAATGGTAAGTCACTAGCTATAAGCCATAGATGTAAGTCAATAGTTATACGTCTTACTTGAAAGCATTAGTAATAAATTTTAGCTGTAAGGTATTAGTTATACGTCCAAGTGATATGTTATATAAATTATTTGTAAAACGCCCCTGAGGTAATTTTGCCACAAAAACGGCGCTATAGAAGTAATCCAATTATTATTATTGTTATCATGTTTCAATTTACCTATGTAATACCAATTACCGCCATCTATGTACGCGAGATCTAGTTAAAAGAGCGAAACACAATTTATTTCATCGTATCATTTTCAAGATGAATTTATCAGAGATGCGAACCAAATTAGATTTTTTAATCATTATTAGCACATTTCGCCGCTAGATGTCACCGCTTGTATTATTAATTTAATTATTTTTTATGAACAGCTGTTCAAAAAAATATGATACGTTAAAAACACGTGGTTTATAAAACAAAGATTGTTTTAATCTTTGTTTTATTACAAGTGACGTAATTACAGTTTTGCAAATGTATCTGTAGAATTGTGAGCGAATTATTTTGTTGGAAATAAATTACAGATTGACATAGTTATGCATGCAGGCGAT
This sequence comes from Halesus radiatus, assembly GCA_022606495.2. NCBI lineage: Eukaryota > Metazoa > Arthropoda > Insecta > Trichoptera > Limnephilidae > Halesus > Halesus radiatus. The sequence goes on from JAHDVE020000803.1 coordinate 40,694, forward strand.
TAACAGAGTTATGACGTATTATTTTTGCACAGGCCGTTCAGCTTTAACTTCGAGGGAGCTATCAGCGGTAGGTACGCCTAATGCCTGTGCAAAATGCACAAATTAGTTCATACAACCTTTTGGCCGCCTGCACAGATACGCTGAGCGTACATCTGCAATACCCGGCCCCGCCCGAGTTTAAATTAAGGCGAAGCTATCAGTGAAATCACTATTTAACTAACTAACTAACCATCGCGCCGTTTCTCCGCAGGGGTAGGCAGAGAGGACGTACCGATATTGGCATACAATTCTTGCTTTATTCACATTCGTAGATTATGTTATTCCGACGTCTAACGTGGCAAGACTCTATTTGATCACTTGATCGTGCCATGTCTTCCTCGGGCGTCCCCGGCTTCTTCTTCCATTCACATTCGAGTGAAATATTCTCCTTACACTCCTTTCTTCGTTCATTCGCTCTACATGCCCAAAACATCTAAGCGTCCCTTTATTAATCTTGCTCATTACGCTTACGAATATCAACATTTTTCACACGACCATACGTGGTTTTACCACACATTTGTCTCAGAGATCTCATTTCTGCAGCATTTAGTCTACTTTTATCCTTCCTCTGCCAGTTCCATGCCTCTATGTCATACATTACGGTTGGAATCAGCACTCCATTGTGGAATCTTCGCTTCATTGGACAACTTTAAAAAATGCTCCTTTATAGCTTCGACTATCCGTGACAGTTTCCCTTGATTATTTTTTTTTCTATCTTAAAATATTTTTAACAAATTAAATAAAAACCGCTTTTTGCGCTTACAAAAAACTTCGTTTGCCAAGCGAATTTTATGTACACTACCTATATTCATGGGGACATAAGGCCCACGGCGTGCGACAGTATGTTTGACTTATATATTCCTCTTAAATAATTACAGTAAAAATAATATAATTTAACTGATTAGAATGGTGGAAAAAATTTTATTAATTTTTTTTTGTTTAAGGACAAATGTCCATTTACATAAAACACGTTCAAATACTAAATGGTATGTACAAGAGCTATAGAAATATAATAGCACACAAATAATACACGAATGAAGCAATGACAAAAAAATACATTTTATAACATTTTTTTTTAAATTTAATGTAAATCAAATTTAATAGCGTTATTATTAAGTTCTGCGAGTATTTTTAGTTTTTATTATTGTGACAGCTGTTTCGGCGTTCAAGGCCATTTTCGAACTGCGGTCAATCCACACTGTGACGACGTACTTATATGATTTTATTCACTCCCACCCCGTTCTAATTTCGACGGGTTTTTTTTTAACGCCAATAATAAAAACTAAAAATACTCGCAGAACTTGATAATAACATTATTAAATTTGATTTACATAATTTTTTAAAATTAAATGGAGTTCTACGAATTAAACAAAAAAAAACAATTAATATTTTTTAATCATTGAAGATAATATTAACGTGCCGTAGAAATGGGATCTCTGAGGCGAATGTGTGGTAAAACCGGAAGAGAATGTATGAATGTTAATGAAGCCAGATGTGTCAACATCGAGTTGTTGGCGGTCCGTCATTTCTGCCTGCCCCTGCGGCGAAACGGCGTGATGGTTAGTTAGTTAGTTACGATAATATTAACTCCTCTCAAAATGAAACATGAATTTTTGCTGCCACCTTTTAATCGTGACTATAAGATTCTACCCGAATTTATTTCTAATGTTTTTAGATAGTGTCTCGGATATTCTTACCTATGCGATTTTTAATGGGAAAAATATATGGGAATTAATTGAGGATGCTATTCACAGTTCTTATAGGGGAAGTATGATACCGATAAAAATGACGGAACGGACTGGGATAGCTGTAGCTCAGTGGATTAGAGCTCAAGGTCGGGGATAGACCATCGAGTACCAGCTGTTACGCCTATATTTTTCTTTTCTGTGTCTTTTCGGTTTCATGTTTCATTTTGAGAATGTTTAATATTATCTATAATGATTTAAAAAAAAAAAAAGTTAGAGAGAACATTCGAGTAAAACCCTAAAAAAGATTTTCGGTAGAGTCCATGATCTTAGACATGCCAATTTAATTTCGTAAAGCCTGACAAAAAACATTTAGACCGGCACCAAAAATTTCAATGCGCTGGCTTGAGTTAACAAGTCTCGATATTCCGGGCACTGGAGAATGGTAGCTACCCATAATTATTATCGCCCACAGTTAGTCGGTTGCGGGTACCTACCTTATCGACACATCAAACACTTGGTAATGTGTGCTTAAATAAAATATATTAGATTACATATTACAGGCCTTTAAGGACCGAACTTACAATCAAAAATTAATTATTCAATTGAAATTAAAAACTTTTATTACTATGGCAACACCAATGTCTTCGACATTTCATTTTTGTTATTAGAAATCGGTTACAAGAAGTTTGTATTCATTCATTGTTTCAATTTATTTAAAACTAGCCGATGTGTACCCGGCCTTGCTCGGGATTTTTTAATTTTTGTTTTAAGAAAATTATGAAGTTGTGAATTCTTGCTTGTCGTTTTGGTGCAATAATTGCTTAGACAACGAAAGTAATGCCTCGTGACGACTATTACTATCTCTAAACAAAGAAGCATTTAAATAGTGGTTAAATAGTGGTATATCTATGGGCTAACCTCAATACAACACGGTGGGTTCAACGATTTTAATACTAATTTTTCAACGTTATAGCAACAGTTTTACATATTGGATTTCATTCAAACTACTCTCTAAACCTTCCCGGTACTAATGAGAACAAACTGTGCTATTTTCAGCGAAATTAGTGGAGTAATTTTCGAGTAAATAGAGGACAGACAAAAAAAACATTCATTTTTATATATAGAGATGAATATATCAATACATAGTGGAACACGGGAACTGATTTACTGCGTACAGCGTTGTTTAGCGGAATTTCGAGCGAGGAAGCTCGTGTCCAACTTGGAATATGTTTACAATTTCAAATTACTGGTATGGCTGTCTGTAAACGTTCAACGCCAAAAATACACATTTTACAGATTGCTAATTCCAATAATAATAAATGATTTATCCGTAAATTCTATGCCGATAATTAGGAAAATGTATGAGGTTTCAAAGGACAATAATCCTCAAACTGTAATCTTTTAAATTCTATATGAAAAACGTACTGGTATTTTAGGTAAAACTTTCAAAATTGCTCGGGACTGATTTTCAAATTGCACCTATTTTCAGACATTTTGAATTGCATTTCTCTTTTGAAACCTTATACAATTTCCTACGATTAACTACCCAAATAGAATTAAGTGACAAATCATCAGTGGTATTGCTTGAGTTAGCAACCTGCAAAGACATGTTTGGAGACATTTTTGAGAGCCGGTTCTCAACGGATGCAATTATTTTGGACCTATTCAGATAATATTTTCGAAGATTTAAGTCGATTTTGAAACAGTTAACGTACATCCAGATTTGGGGAAATGTTTCACATTTGAGGTTGGCAGTTGATTTGTAAATAAACAAATAACATCCATAGGAAAAAACATCGTTTACTCAATTGTTACCGTTTTAAAAAATATATATATTTATGGAATTTAATATAAATCAAATTTAATAATGTTATTATTAAGTTCGGCAAGTATTTTTAATTGTTATTATTGTGACAGCTGTTTCGGCGTTTAAAGCCATTTTCAAACTGTGGTTAATCCACATTGCGACGACTTATTTATATGATTTAATATACCCCCACTCCTTAAAAATTTGGATGGATGGGTAATGATTTATTATCGGTAAAACCGATTGAGTTAGAAAGCAATTAAAATTCTGAATTCTGTGAGGTTTTCATATTTATAATGTGTTTACTCGTATTTAAGTGACAATGTTTTCTTAATTGATTTATTTAAATGTGTTGTATTGTTTTGATAATGTGAACATACTGAGAAGCGGTGAGTATATAATTTTCCTTACTTTATTAATTAATGTTATAGTAGGGTCGTTAGTTCGTTTGTTAATTTCTAATTGTTCAAGTAAATTTAATCTTAGGCCCTTTCTTTCTATATGTAAGGGTTTAGGTTTGTTGTTGTCAAGCGGGACGTGATTATTTACTAAAAGATGTTCTGCTAATTTTGAAGAAGTGCTTTTATTTTTATATTTTAATAAAAAAATTAAATTAATATTTATGGTCTGTTAATTGCATTTTGTCTTCAGTTTATTTTATTTTAAAGGAATGTGGCAAACGCAAAAAATAGAAAGAGACAGAATGTCAAAGGGGGGACAGATTTAGAAGTAGTGGGAAATGTGATAGTTTGAGCCATACAATAAAAGATAAGCGAAACCGGGTGGCAAAGAAATAACCGGTTAACGCTAAACGATACGTAATACGCCCTGGGTGCTAATTTAAAGATTTTAGAAAATAAAAATAAAAAACACATTTAGCATGTAAAGCTTTAAAATATTGAGATGAATTATTGTTGGTGTGTGTACATGCGGAATATTATATGGATTAGATTGTGACTGTAGATTTAAAGCTGTAATCCTTCAAAAAAATAATAAAAAATATATGTATATTATTGAAAAACTAACATATAGTGTTTTTAAAAGTTTCTCGGAGGACTTGAGCTTTATTCTTGAATTAAAAATTATTCTCTTTCATATTCCGTCTGCACACCCGACTACAAACAATTTAGCTCATCAAATGAAAGAAATGCACCAGTAAATCGCTTAGCCAGACTAGCCGGTTGGTGCTTACCTAAAATCACTTTTATAGAATAAGTAAAAAAATAATAATAACGCACCTGGTATTTCACCAGGGCGATACTGAGAGTATCTTCCACTCTGGAACGTGTGCGAATATACTGTATATTATTTTCAATTAATTAATTGTGAAACAGCACAAATTAATTAAATAAAATTTACTTGCGCACGCCGGGATTTGAACCCGCGACCTTCGGATTCCTAGTCGAGAGCCTTACCCCATGACCATGAGGACCGTCAATATTCTCCAATAAAATATTCACCAGTCCTAAATATAATAAGTATTTCAATAAATAGCAACTCTTCTTGTGCCACCAATCTACTAATAAATGTAACATCAATAAAAAGGAGCAACAAATAACCATGTAAAACTGTCATCTCTGTACTTAAATTTTGTAATAAAACTGTGTTCACCTGAAGCGACCTACCAGCTGCACTAAGTATGTTTTTCTGTATCTGTTTGTACATAATTAGATAGAGAATAGGAATTAAGATTTGTACAGCGCCCTTAAGGTGATTTTTACACAAATCATCTAATTATTATTATTAATTTTAAATCCTCAGAATAAAGATCTATTCACACATACCGGCACTGCGCAGAGCAGAACAGTACAGTTCAGCCACGGTTAATATTTGTTCAGCGCCTTTGAGGTAATTTTTCACAAAAACGGCGCTGTACAAATCATTCAATTATTATTATTATTTAAATGCAATAGGAGTGTTATGTTGTGAACTAAAAACATTAAAAACAAAGTGATTATTTAATTTAATAATATGTCAAATCACAAAGTGGTTGCTCTCCCCAAAAACAAAAATAAATAGGTTTAATAATTAATTAAAAACGTAACCGAGTGCGGCCCTGCTTTCTTTACCAATCCGAAAATGGAGGTGTATTTGTGTACATGTATATATTATAATCTAATGCGGAAGTATGCATGTATGCATGTACAGTAGGGTGGCCCGCCAATACTTGCAATAAGTTATTTTTTTAATATGTACATTGACGGTCTCCGTGGTTGAGTGGATACGATCTCTGGCTACAAATCCCGGCGTGCGCAAGTAAAATTGTGTTATTTCACAATTTATAAATTAAAAACAATATGTAGTATATTTGCGGCACGTTCCTGAGTGGTAGATACTGTCAGTATCCCCCTGGTGAAAGTCCACCGTTCAGAATCGAAACGTTGCTTGAAATCACTGACCGGTCAGTGGCCGAGTTGACATCGCGTTTGGGTCTCATCCAGGCGTCGTGAGTTCAATTCCTCGGCTGGCCTTCATTACGACACAAGCAACATCTTCAGCTTACTGTGGTGGTAGTGGAAGATGTTCAAATGTTGTCAAGTTATTCGTAACCAGGGAATATTTGTCTTTCTTTAAAAAAAACAATAAAAAACAATGGCTTTACCTGTGTTTGGTGACCAGATCTGAATAGACAGGGACTTTCCAACCCTCCTCTTCACCTCCGCAAAACCTTCAGCCTCATAACATACCTCAATTAGGGATGCCATACTCTCACTGGCTCCAGACGGTTGGGAGTAGCTGGGGCTCTTGTGTGGTATCACATTAAAAAAAAATATATATATATACATCGTTTTATCAAGCTTGACACCATGATCAAAAGCTGACGCGAAGCGAGAATCAGCGTTTTGAGGACCGTTCAAATGTCGAAAATTCAGAAAGGCGCTGTTAGAATAGTTTAAAATAATACAAACATAGGTAGCTAGTAGCATACGAGGGTTGTCCGTAAAACAAGTTTCCCTATTTTTTTTTAAATAGGGAATTTTTTTTTAATTCTGGACCGTAGCTTGGTCTTCCCCCTCGACATCCCCACCCGGCCGAACTCGCTGCGACGCTCAGTGTCGGTTTGGCAGCCGTAAAGAATGGAGCTCCCGATCGCATCGCCCGCGAGGTGTGAAGTACGCTCCGTGATTCGTTTTTTTATGTGCCAAAGGCCATTCGGCGACGGAAATTCATTCTCAACTGACAGAAGTGTATGGAGAAACGTGCATGAGTGTTCAAATGGTGCGTGCAAAGAATTCAAAGAAGGGCGCTAGCATTGCCGCTTCCACTTTCGCAATCGTTTCGTCACTGACCGATGGCCGTCCGGACCGCTGTTCGTCATTGATGTCTGCGAATGTTGATAACTTCCCGAGTGGTGGTGTAGTTAGCGGAAGGGGTAGGGGGTTTCACTCACTGTGCCACGATGAGCGGCCGTCAGTAGTAGCCGGCGGTTTACTAGCTATAATGGACGTGCAATATCTTTTCTCGTTTTCAGAACTTAAACACAATATTTTACTGTTTATTAATAAAATGATTTACTTAAGTAAAAAAATGCTTATTACACATTTTAATACATTTTTTTTTAAATAGACAAAAATTCTAAATTTGTACTCTGTACATTGAGTGTACAGCACCGGAGCTTGAGGGATTTGCTAGCACAGCGTTTCAAACTTAGGTACACTGCTTAATATTTTTTACACTCTCAGTCTTGCATCCGGACTGAGTGTGTCAAGGAAATATGTTAGGTAAATTTTGTTATTTTATAGCCTTGTTAAGAGGAACGGCTGCGCGTCCTGTTTCATACAAAACTTAATTTTGGATTTGAGGCCAAAATTCTCACCAAAACCTAATGATCTTTTTTTTCATCAAAAAGTATAGTAAATATCTAGTACGAATTAGAAGTAATTTATTTATTTTTGTTTTACATCATGAAATATAGGCCATTAAAGGAATTGATGTTGCGCGATTTTAGAAGCACCTTTAACAATTATTTGGGGGCTAACGGTGATTTAAAAAAAAAGTTTTACCCCGTCTACTTTGAAAAATTAAAAATATATATTAAAATAAGCATCATGGCCGACTTTAAATTCAATTAAAAACGGCAATTTACGTTGGAACACAATTTTTTTTGTGCTTAATTTTTGCGTATTTCTGTATTTTAAGTGCATTTAATCCGATCGGTATTCCGAATGACCGACTTTAAAACCCCTGGCATATCCTAATTCGGTACGGGCCACCCTGCTGTACGTGGCTGTATACGTATACCGGCGTGCTGTGTGTGTATGGGTGTGGAAGGTATGATAGTAGAGCGGTGGTAGAGTACATGTACATATTTTAGTGTATCTGTTCACCGGCGGAATGAAATTAACACGAAAAATCGAATTTAGTATCTTTTAAACCAAAAACAGTATTTTTAACAGTTTTTTTTATTATTTTTATGTGAAATGTGTATTTAAATTTATGTTATTTAATATAATAATAATTGGACGATTTGTATAGCGTCGTTTTTGTGAAAAATCACCTAAAGGGCCCTGTACATACTTCCCTGCAGCTGGCAGGTCGCTCCAGATGAACACAGTTTTATTAGACAATTTAAGCTTGGAGATATGATTTATACAGTTGCTATTTTATCCTCCTTTTCTATTGATGTTACATTTATTAAAAGATTGGTGGCACAAGAAGAGTTGCTATTTATTTGAAATATTAATATTATTTAGGACTGGAGAATATTTATAAAATGACCTTAAAAAAAGTAAGTACTTTTTAATAAATATTAATTGAATTATTTACAGTGTTGCGGGCTGTGGGCGCATTTGTACACCGATGCGTGATTTTTTTTAAACATATTTTATTAGTGACTTTAGGTAAGTGCACTAATCGGCTAGCCTGGCTGAGCAATTTACGTGTGAATTTCTTCCATTTATGGATAAGATTGATTTTGTTATTGTTTACTAATATATCTCGGCGACTAAAATGTAATCGTTTTTAACTTTCGTCATTTTTTAAATAAGAAGAGACTTCAAATTAATATTCGAATATGTTCTTTTTTATTTTTTTTTTATTTAAATCTATACAAACTTATGTATTAAAGGGGCTATGGTAGTGTGCCGGTCTCACTAGGAGAACCTGTTTATGTAGGTTATTTTTCTATTTCTTACATTGTCTATTGAATAAATGTGATGGTCTCCTTGATTGTATATCTCCTCGATAGCTGCGGGTATCTTTAAAATTATTTAAGTGTTACTATTATATTAAGGCTATCCTCACTGAAACTAAATTGTACTGCTGTTTTTTTTCTTTTTTGAATTCCTCAATTTCTTTAATACATGCTGATATTTTGATAATCTTATGTGATTGGATTCTAGTATCTCTATAACAAAACTGTTATGCTGTTTTCATATTTTTCCAACTTGTGTACATTGATCACAACATGCATGCACGCATATTGTTCTAATTTTGTACTATGTGATGTTATTTATTGATGCATTATATAGTATTGTTGAACTAAACTCCTGCTGACAAACTACTTGCAGTGGCTTAGCGAGTAAACGTTCCAATTGCGTGTAATTAATATTATACAATAAAAAATAAATAAAAAAGCAGGCAAACTTTTGAACGTTTTGTAATGTGGATGGAGGTTGTCTCCTATAACGAAATTTCATATTATTTACAAATGCCTCATATTAATTAGAGTTGCCGAGGAAAGAACTTTTAGAATTTTTCGGTAATACCGAATAGTAACAAAGATATAAACCGAAAAAATGTTGAAATGAAAATGTTCAACGCCGGCCGACCGAAAATAATTTTTAATTTAATAGAATTGTGACTCATGACGTCACGGGTATACGTTTTTTCCCAAGTTTACTTTGAAAGCTCTAGACTAATTTTACTGCAATTATTAACAATTAAAAATTAGGAGTTAATCTGTGTTCTCAATTTCTTAGATGTTATATCTAAATAAAAACCATGCGGAAGAGACGCTCAAATTAAGCAAAAAAAAAAATGCAGTCCTTGCTGTCAAATTAGAGAGAAAAGTTTTATTATTAAATTTAATAATTAATATGCAGACATTTTTTTTTCTTTTTTGGATTAATATTGTAGTATAAGGTAAGAATTATGAGTATTGTAAAAGGTTTATATGTTGTATAGTGTCTTGTGATAAGGTGTTCACGTGTTTTAATTAAGGTGATAATATTACTGTGTATATTTTTATTGTGAGACTTTTTATTAATATTTGTAGCACGTCAAACTTTTTAATAATACATCTAATATTTTGATAATATTTCTTATGAATGTTACGTTTGGTGTCTTAGTTATTATAGTGTTATTATCCATCTTCGTAGTGACAGTGTGTTAGTACCACACAGGAGTCCCAAGTGCTCCCAAACGTGTGGAGTCGGTGAGACTATGTAAACCCCAATTGGGGTATGTTGTGAGGCTGAGGTAGTGAGAAGGGGAAGGATGTGGGAAAGAGGAAGGTGGGAAATTTCCTGGCTATTCATATCTGGTCACCAACCACGGTTAAAGCCATTTCAAGAAACATATCTATTCTGAATGGAGGTGTTTGGGCGGTACTTAAAGTATCTCCGAAAATACACTATATATTATTTTTAATGAATAAATTGTGAAATAACACAAACAAATAAAATATTAATTGTTCAAAATGTACTAGCTATGCGGGGATTAGAATCCGCGAACTACGAGAGTACGGACCGCCAAACAACTCGATATTGGCATACACTTCTTGCTTCATTCACACTCATACACCCTCTTCTGTCATTCTGATTTCTGACATGGCCCGACTCGATCATTTGATTCACTTGATTGTCTTATGTTTTCCTCGGTCGTACCCGGCTTCTTCTTCCATTCACATTCGCGGCATATATTCTCCTTACACTCCTTTCTTCGTCCATTCGCCCTAAATGCCCAAACCATCTAATCTTACTCATTACGCTTACATCGGCTTTGCGTTCTTAATGAATCTGATCAAGGTTTTAACACACATTCGCCCCAGAGATCTCATTTCTTCCTCTGCCAGTTCCACGCCTCACTGCCATGCAGATCAGGGTTGGTATCAGCACTCCATTGTAGACTGCTAGCTTCGCTTCTATGGACAAACATTTGTTAGCGCCAACCGCGTTCCATCCTCCAGTAATAGAGTTTCCGTAGTAAATTATACAGTAATGTTTTACAAAATCGGTGTTGCCATAGTAATAAAAAAGGATTGTTCCACATCATCGAGTTTCTAGGTTTTATTATCATATTGTATAATGATATAGTGGTGGTTTAATTAGATATATTTTCATCTGCTTCGTACGGCGCCGTACATAGTTTCCGCCGGTGTTCTCGCTATGGGATTGTATTAAAACGGTGTCGCAGTTTGCTGCCAGGGGTACTAAACTAAAACTTTAATTATATATTAAATATTTCACTTTTAAAACATTCGCTTATCAATGGGGCCCGGATTTTTAATAGCAAAGGGATTCGAATATGGAGAAAAAATTCAAATATTAATATAACACGTTTGGCACTTGATGCTTTTTAATACTGAGATGAATTGTTTGTCGGCGGGTACGTACGGAATTTGAAACTGGATAATTTTTGATTGTAAGTTTAAAGCTGTCTTGAAATACTTCAAGAAACTTATAAAAATACTGTATTTTATGTTAGTTTTACAATAACATATTGTGTTATTAGATAAAGAATAGGACGTAATATTTGTACAGCGCCCCTGAGGTGATTTTTCGCAAAAACGGCGCTATACAAATCCCCAATTATTATTATTATTATTATTTTCATAAGTTTCTTGAAGGACTTGAGCATTAAATCAAAAGTAACAATTTTTCCATTCCATGTTCCCGCCAACAAACAATTTATTTCAATATTTAAAAGCATAACCAAATAGCAGGGGTAGGCAGAGAGGACGGACCGCCAAACAACTCGATCTTGGCATACACTTCTTCCTTCATTCACATTCTTATTCCGACTTCTGACATGGCCCGATTCAAGTATTTGATTCACTGATCGTGAATTTTGACCGTTTAACTACGCTAAGCTAAAAGGCATCGTAACCAGAGTTGACCCGAACGCAGTACACACACGGATGCATTGCTTGCATACAGCGTATTTCAAACATTCCTTCAACTGTTATACGACTTTTGAAAAAAAGGGAAAATTGGTCGAATAATAAAAACTTATGAAACAACTGCAAAAACTTCTACAAAATTCAAATTGAATTATCGTTCACACTTATTGTCCCTTTCTCGCTAATGGCGATAAGTAGACATAAGCGGGACAAAATGCTGCTTATTAGTGACATTTTGCCAAGGTGATTAATGTCAGAAGTGTATACAAACGCACCAATACACACAATCCTAAGTGTGAGTTACCCACCTCAACTCTAATTGCGCAACCTATAACAATAAAGCAACTTTAGCTCAAATATGAGTATTTATGTTCACATGATCAAACAATTTAAGCTTCCCTTACTTTAATTCACTCATTACAATTTATTTATTTGAAACATACATTATTAAACAATACAATCTAAGGAAGCTTTGACTGCCCAACTGGGAGCAATTCCGTTTAGGACAGTCAAATTGACAAGTTTAGTTCATATTAAGTGCCATTATAAAAAAATATATGGGAAAAAAGCTAGTATTGACATAGTATGGTAATATAATGTATCTAGAAAATAGTATAATAATTAAGTATAAAGGTATGTGAAGAATAGTACATGAAGAGATGAGAAAAACAAATACATATAAACAATTATGTCAGCCTTGTATTATTTCCGACTCTCCACATATGTAAAACGGTCACACGTGGTTTAACCACACAGATACACCTCGGGGATCTTATTTCTACGGCATTCAGTCTACTTCCATCGTTCCTCTGCATAAATGCTATACATTAGTGTTGGTATCAGCACTCCATTGCGGACTGCTATCGCTTCAGTTACATAAATGAATATGTGCAGGGTTATTCAAAATGATGGATTCAATTTCGCACGTTCTCACGTGATACACGCAGTCGGCCCAGGCTTTTTAATAGAAGAGTATGTATGAATGTGAATGAAGCAAGTAGTACATGTCGAGACAGTGTGTTGTGTGGCGGTGTATTCTCTTAAAAACATGAATTTGAAACTCGCACGTTCATTTATTTAGTTAATCACAACAATCAGCGGAAGGTGATAATAAATTGAGGCATTTCAAATAAGCAATACGCAATGGGGTTGTCTCCTAATTATAATTATTTTAATGAAAATTTATCATATTTAAATACTCAATAACAACAGTAAAATAAGTTTTTCGATATCTCCTAAAATGATAAAGTTGTGAACTTTCCAAGTTCCGAGACACAATTCATAATTCGAATTGTAGTAATGGATACTGCCGCGCATATATCTTTGGCCGAGCCAGTCATTTTATGAACCGTGACGTCACATAAAACATTTCGACGGCTTATATCTTCGGTACTATTCCGTATTTTGCAAAAATTCTAACAGTTCCGCCCTCAGCTTGCTCTAGTTAATGTGATTTGTAAATAAGACGAGATTCCGTTGTATAAGACAAACTCATTCATAGAGCAATACACGCCACTGCTGCCTACCCCTGCGGAGAAACTCCGTGATGGTTAGTTATAAACTAAGCATATCTCTGTCTCACTGTTCCATTGTTTCGTTTCATATTCTGTCTCACTCTTATTATATTTTGTATATCTCACCTTCCACTCTCCACTTCTTAATCCCTCCCTCATTTGAGGTTAATAATAATAATAATTGGATTACTTCTATAGCGCCGTTTTCGTGATAAAATCACCTATAGGGCGAGGTTATGTCTCTTTCTTTTTATATGTGTTGTTCCATTCTATTACATGCACGCATATCTGCCTAACTGATCCATTCCTTCGTATCATATTTTTTCTCCCTCTTATCCTATACATATGCACACTCTATGTATTTATGTTTAGCTTTAAATTAATCCCTGACGAAGCTTGGGATAATGGCGAAACCGGTTGATGATGATTTAATTATAAATAAATTAGTGGTTTAAAACAAAGCGTCTGTTTTATTTAATAACTAGCTGAAATACCCGGCGCTGCCCGGGGTTATGCATTTTAAAAATCTCATATATACAGTGAACTTCCTCTTGTTTCGAAAGTCAAGTCTACAAAATTTCATCATGCTCGGAAAAAAATTGTAGAATTATATACAAAACAAACACCAACGAGACATTCTTCTTTATATAATAGAATAATAAGATATATAGAAGAAGAATAAGATGTATATATATATAAACTAATAGTTGGATAATTAAATTTAATAAATTAAGGTCGCGTTTGGGGTTGAGCTCCCCTGGATTCGTACCACCACGAGGCCTTGAAGTATGAAATTCATTATTTTATTCTTCGGTTCAATCTAAAAAACCCACACAGCGAATGGTTGCGTACCCCTGCCCGCCTTAGATCAGCGGTCAATAACATTTTATTAAACAATCTAATTTAATATGCGATCATGGATGGCGCTAATTTAAATATATTTAAAAAAAGAAGAGAATAGTTTGAATGAAATCCAATATGTAAAACTGTTGTAATAACGTTTTAGAAATAGTATGAACAACATTGAAGCCACCATGTTGTATTGGGGTCAGCCCATAGATATACCACTCTGGTTAGCCACAGATTACATATTCAAAAGAAAAAGGTTTGTTTGGGTAGAATATTTTCAAAATGGAAAACACAAGTAGGTACACCTACTTAAGAACTTCTTTTTATTTAGATAGTAATAGTAGTCACAAGGCATTACTTTCCCTGTCAAATCAATTATGGCGCCCAAACGACAAGCGAGAATTCACAACTTCGAAACATTATTGCAAAAAAAAAATCCCGAGCTAGGCCGGGTACACATCAGCTGGTATTACATATTTAGCAGATACACTATTAAATTAGCCATAACACAATGCCTAAAGTTAGTTAATATGGTAAGTACAGGCTGAAATTTAAAAGTACCTGGAGGAAAATTGAGGGCGATGCGATCGTTTTATTTATTTATATTTTTCATAATGTCCATAAAGCAGTTGTACACTAATGTACGAGTATTACAGATATTAAAAGACATTACAAGAAATGAGTAAAAAAAATTTTTTTTTTTTCAAAACGTCAATTCATGGTGGAATTGCATTTCAATGTGAAATTTTTGATAAAAAAACCTATCTTCCACTTGTTCATTTCAGACCGGACCGGTTTCGCCCTCTCACGAGCATCGCCACACTGGTAAAATCTTCTATATTATCATATAAAGAAGAATGTCGAGGGCGGACGCGGCGTGTGCTTCAGTTTTATTCCGAGCTTGATGAAATTTTGCACACTTGACCTTCGAAACAATAAGAAGGTCACTGTCTACATGAGATTTCGAAAAACCACCCCTTTCCACATATTCCACCGCTTAAAGCAGAATTTTGGTGGTTTTGATGAAATTTTGCACACTTTACGTTCAAACCAAGAATAAAATTACTGGGAAGGGGTAGGGATAGGGGTAGGGGTAGGGGTAGAGGTAGAGGTAGGATTAGTGGTAGGGGTAGAGGTAGGTGTAGGGGTAGGGTAAGGGTAGGGGTATGGTAAAGGTAGGGGTAGTGGTAGTGGTAGGGGTAGGGGTAGGTGTAGGGGTAGTGGTAGGGTAAGGGTAGGGGTATGTTAGGGGTAGTGGTAGTGGTAGTGGTAGGGGTAGGGGTAGTTGTAGGGGTAGTGGTAGGGGTAGGGTAAGGGTAGGGGTATGGTAGAGGTAGGGGTAGGAATATGGGTAGGGGTAGGGGTAGGGGTAGGGGTAGGGGTAGGGTAGGGTAGGGATAGGAATAGGGATAGGAGTAGGGGTAGGGATAGGAGTAGGGGTAGGTATAGAGGTAGGGATAGGGTAAGGGTAGGGGTAAGAGTAACACAACCATTCATTGCCCCGGGCAACGCCCGGTACTTCATTTAATTAAAACTAAATTTGGTTAGGCCACATTGAGACAACTTTTGCTTGTATAATCATTTCAGATTTTTCGACAAAACATATTTTTCTCTTGCGTTCTATAAATACTTATTTATTCAAATTATTAAATCCAATACATAAATGTATTGCCGAGGGACATGTAAAATATGAACTCTGTATCTGGTATATATAAATAATTAGAAACATGTCAAATCAGTTGACAGCACCGGTTAAAATTCATATTAAAATATCGCCAGAGCGCGTGGTAATTAATAAATTAATTAGTGTATGTTTTATACGAATACCCCGGCAGGCAGTGGATCAAAGCATCTCCAAATGGAGTATGTCGTGAAAGACTATTATTGCATACAGTATAAGTATTAGTGAATGTGAGGTGCGTTTTGAATATTCGCCTCTGTAGCTAATTACTTGGAATGGTACTTACACCACGTTATTCCTGTATTTGTTCGTGAGACAAATTAAATATTAAGTTGTTGTATTTCGTGAAGGCTGCCTATTCTATCTATGTCCCTACTGTGATTTTTTTGCACCTGTGTGACTATTGTAATTTGAATTTTAAATCAAAATATGTACAAGCCCAAATAGGGCAAATACAATATAATAAATGAATTATACAAAATAAATTCCTTTATTTTTATAAAAGTGGGGTTACCCTATCGAAAACGAGCGATATTATTATTTGTGTATATTATTATGAACTCGTGGAGATTTGCTCGCAGGGTTGCCAGTTGCCACAAAATGAATGTGACGTTTTATTTTATTATTTTTTTAATTTTTTTTATATGAATACCGCACAAGAGTTCCTAACTGCTCCCAACCGTCTGGAGCCAGTGAGACTATGGCATTCCCAATTGCGGAATGTTGTGAGGCTGAAGGTATAGGGGAGGGGAAGGAGAAAGGGGAGAGGAAGGTGGGGATAAGGGGGGAAACCTGGCTATTCAGATCTGGTCACCAAACACGGCTAAAAGCCATTTCAAGCAACGTTTCAATTCTGAATGGTGGTCTTTCACCAGGGTGATACTGAGAGTATCTTCCATTCTGGAACGTGCGCAAATATACTATATATTATTTTTAAATGAATTAATGTAATAAAATATAAAGTGATGCTAAATCACGTGTTTTTGTTGACTTGGTATTATCAAATTACTATTACTATTGACTATTCGAACATCTTTAAAAAATAACAAATGATAGTTTAAAAAAAATATATATATATATATTTTCAGTAATTTGCTGCGGCTTTGAAAACAGATTGAAAAATGAATGTCTCATGAACACATTAAAAACAGTTTTTTTTATATATGCAGACGTTTCATAATAAAAATAAATATTTAATTATATATAAACAGTTAAAAAAATGATATCCTCACTGGGATTTCCCGTGTTGAGAGGATTTCAATTACATAACATGAAATTAAATTATTTGACGACCTCCGTGGTTGAGTGGTTACGATCCTCGGCTACGAATCTGGAGGTCGAGGATTCAAATCCCGGCGTGTGCAAGTAAATTTTATTTGATTAATTTGCATAATTTCACAATTTATTCATTTAAGATATTCATTGTAGCATATTTGCGGCACGTTCCAGAATGGTAGTTACTTTCAGTATCGCCTTGGTGAAGGTCACCATTCAGAATCGAAACGTTGCTTGAAATAGATTTAGCCGTGTTTGGTGACTGAAGAGCCAGATACTTCCCCACCTTCCTCTTCCCTATCTCCTACCCCTCCTCACTACCTTCAGCTTCACAAAATAGGCCAATTTTGGTTGCCAAGGTCTCACGGGCTCCAGACGGTTGGGATCAGCTGGGACTCTTGTGTGGTGCACACATAATTTTTTTTTAAATTTTGAACGATTTTGCTGAATGGATATATGAATGTAATATGTGATGCTTCAAGTACAGTTAAGTGGTGTCTTTGTCAGTCTGCATTGGGTGTTAATATATTTTCCATTTCAGTTCTCCCTCTGTAACGTATCCGGCGTTTTATTTGATTTTTAAATGTATTAATGTTGTTGTGATTTTTGAAGGAGAGTGGGATTTTAATGTAGCACAAGAAGCTTTTTTGTCCAAATCTTGTGTTTCTAGTAGCTTATTGGATGTGTTTTCGACTTTGAGATCTAGTGTTTCTAATATGTATGTTTTGTGTATTTGTGAATGAAAAGTAGTATTAGTTATTGTTGAATTAAGGCACACGTTTTTGGCAACCTTGATTAGGGTCCCCAGAAGTTCTAGTCCACGCGGTGGTACCGTTGGTAGTATGGGTTATTTGCTGGGTGTGTTGGGTTGTGTGGGGTGTAGGGGGATGTGTAGGATGGTGGTGGAACACAGGGAGAGGGGGGGGGGTTGCCACGGCGACGGGCAGCACGCGCACGTAAACACCACGCCGACAGAGGAACGGAACGGGTGCAGTCGGGGTACCCTAAATTAGGATAGGGGTGGCAAAAATGTATTTTTATTGTTTTGTGGTTTCTTTATTTTTTCTGAATATCTATTTGATTTTTGTAATACTTATTTTTATCAATTTCTGATTTCATATATTTACTAGCTAAGTACCCCAGCGTTGCTCGGAATTGTTAGTAGTTTGGAGTAAAGGTTTATAATCGCTAACCCTACCCTATCCCTACTCCTACTATTACTCTCTACCAAGGAATTTTCATCTTATTTTGAAAGTCAAGTGTGCAAAACTTCATCAAGCTCGGACTAAAGCTGCAGATTTGTATATAAAACAAAGAAACATCGCCCGCCCGGGACACACTTCTTTATATAATAGAAGATGTGAGGCATGGAACTGGCAGAGGAAGGATGAAAGTAGACTGAATGCTGTGTATATGAAATCCCTGAGGCGCATGTGTACTAAAACCATGTATGACCGTCTGAAAAATGTTGAGATTCGCAAAGAATGCAAGGCTGATGTGTGCGTAATGAGTAAGATTGAGAAAGGGCGCTTAGATGGTTATGGCATGTAGAGCGGATGAATGAAGAAAGGAGTGCAAGGAAAATATAAACAGTGTTGATGTCAAGTGACCTGCCAAGTAAGTATTGTCCTGTATAACATTATCTGCCTGTACATAATACTAATAACATGTAAATTTTGACGCGGCATCACGGTTCATTGGTCAAATGCATTGTACATATAGTTTGGTATTACAGATTGATGAACCGGTGAATGCAATTTGTTAGCCAAAAGCAGTATAATAATATTCTGCTATTTCAATTAATCTATGCAACGAATCAGTTTACTATCGGTGAAATCGCTATTTCAATTAATCTATGCAACGAATCAGTTTACTATCGGTGAAATCGCTATTTCAATTAATCTATGCAACGAATCAGTTTACTATCGGTGAAATCGCTATTTCAATTAATCTATGCAACGAATCAGTTTACTATCGGTGAAATCGCTATTTCAATTAATCTATGCAACGAATCAGTTTACTATCGGTGAAATCGCTATTTCAATTAATCTATGCAACTAATCAGTTTACTATCGGTGAAATCGCTATTTCAATTCATCTATGCAACGAATCAGTTTACATTATGAAAGACAAATGTAATTTTTTTTAAATAAATTACGTTATACATAACATAAGCGTAAACTACTAAACAATTCATTTTTTATTTAAAAATCACAAACGCGTGTAATAAACAAGTTGAAAAAAATACTGCTTTATAGCTAAGGTTGTTTGTGACGGTTTTAATTGATTAACTTTTAATTCTTTCTTACATAATTCTTCGCAAAATGAAATAAAAAAAAATTGGCGGTCGCAACAGACATTCCCAGACTCCGCTTGCCAAACGAATTTTATGCATATTACCAGTGGCGTGCATTGCTCTACGACCAAAGGCAGGCTGTGTGTAGTCCATGAAGCTCGGGTATGAATTATTGCAACTGAATTGATGAGAGCACAATTTCATTGCTAAATTCACGGAAAATTATAAATTCGACGCCTTTCCTTTTGCTCTATTTTTTTTTTCTTAAGGTAGGCACAACCTTTCGTCCTTTATAGACCGCGCGTGACATAAAACACACTTGTAGCTTGGGTTGTACATTCCTCTTGACGACAGTAAAATTAATTTTTCAATAGTACCAAAAGCGACAAAGTTGCGAGTGTTCAAAGTGGTCTTGGGCAAAACGTATACCGTGGCGTATTCAGATTCCGTATTCACAATTAGAATGGCAGCAGCGGATACTGCCGCGTCTACGATAGCTATGGCCGCGCCAGTCATTTTATGTACCGTGACGTCACTCACAACATTTGCACGGCTTACGTCTTCGGTAAAATTCGGCAGTTTTCAAAAATTTTAATTTACTACACGAAATTTCGTTGCAAGAAACAATCTCATTGCTACCCGGTTTCGCCCTAGTATTAAAATGTTCACGTATTTATCTTAGTGATCAATAATTGAAAAATGGAGCAATCAGAAGACATGGCACGATCAAGTGAGCCATTAAAACAGAAGATTATGTGTGAGACGATGCTTGAATGTGAATGAAGCAAGGAGTGTGTGCCGACACAGAATGCATCGGTGGTGTATCCTCTCTGCCTAGGCCTTCGGATAAACGGCGTAAAAATGGGTTAATTTGTTTCAACACAGTTCAATAAATACGAGGCTTAATTCCAGCTGTGCAAATTTCATGATTCAAGGACTCACCGATCGATCAGTTTTTGCTTGCTTTATAGTTCCAGTTGGGTAGCTTTTGCGATGTAGCATGAAAAGTGTAGCGGAGAAAATATCATCCAAACACGATATTATGCATTTAAAAAGGGTCACCTAATGAGGGGCCGAAAACGCTCGAGGCTCTCCGCGTCGCGTGCAGACCTGCAATAATGATCGTTATTGGATTTTAAAAAGCAATAGAATTTTTTGCAAGGCAAAATTCGTTTTGGACGCTATGCATTCTAATTGTAAAAACCGCCCGGATCCAGTGGCTTTATGGTGTATGGAATTGGAGAATCGACATAATTAGACAAAATGATAACACTGAATAGATAATTCCTAGAAATGTAATTTTCCCCAAAAAGGCTAACGCAATTGATTATCGACTCGATAATTATTTGATTTGAAGAAACAAAAGATTTTACGGCCTCCGCGGTCGAGGGGAAAAGCTCTCGACTACGAATCCGGAGGTCGCGGGTTCAAATCCCGGCGTGCGCAAATAATATTTATTTAATTAATTTGTTTCGTTTCACAATTAATTATTTAAAAATAATATGTAGTGTATTTGTGGCACGTTCCAGTGTGGAAAATACTCTCAGTATCTCCCCGGTCAAAGACTACCATTCGAAATTGAAACGTTGCTCAAATTGGCTTAAGCCGTGTTTGGTGACTAGATCTGAATAGCCAGGCCTTCCTCTACCCCATACCCTTCAGCCTCACTATTTACCCCAATTGGGGATGCCATAGTCTCATAGTTTCCATGGCTTCAGACGGTTGTGGCCAGTAGGGTTCAATGTCACCAGAAGCAAGAAGTTAAATTACATCTGGCACACGAACACGCCACATTGCAATACTTTTACAACGTCGTATCTGTAAGTGTAAATAAATTAAATATATGAAGAGAAAAAAAATATTTTAAACCCCTTCCTTGGCGGTGCTGTCAACTGAGTTGACATGTCTCTAATTATTTCAATAACTCTGTAAATACACTAAACACAGAGTTCACATTTTAGATATTCCTCAAAAAATATTTACGTATTGAATTAAATAATTATATTATTTATACATAATCTCTTTATACTTAATTATTACACTTTTTTCTAGACATATTATATTACCATACTATGTTAATACTAGCTTTTCCCTTCTATTTTTGCATAATGGCACTTAATATGAAGTAAACTTGTCAATTTGACTGTCCTAAAACGGGATTTGTTCCCAGTTGGGTAGTCAAAGCTTTCTTACTTTTTATTGTTAAATAATGTGTTTCAAATAAATAAATATTATTATTATTTATTTTAAAATCTAGAAGTTCCATAGTGAGCGAGAGGGTTGCTGAGTGTCGCTCGCCGTGTTATGATGCGCGGTTATCAGTAGTAGACGGCATTCTGCCGGCCGTGATGGATGCATCTTGCGTTTCACGCTTGGCCGATGTTTTTTCTTCGTTTACACGACTCATTCATAATATTTTATTTATGTATATAATACGTACTAGTAATAAATAAAAACTTTTAATTTTTTTCCAACTTAAAAATTACATTACAAGTCTAAATGTGTACGCTCGGTGTACAGCACCGGATCTTGAGAGATTTCTAGCACCGTAAGGGAAGGGTTAAAAATAATTAATTACACACTTTATTAAATTAATTTAATAATGTGTATATTAAATTAAGTTGCTCCTGCGTGACGTGCCTGCCGAGAAATGTACACTGGCGGAAACAGCTCGCGATCGGTGCGCCCATACAAAACGGGGAGGTGGCTCGCGTATTCGTAACGTAGGAATTTTAAAATAAATATTATTTAATTTTTCAAAGATCGATCAGCTGTTGAGAGGTCCAAATCAATGGGTTCGCATTCTCATCCTCTGCTAAACAAGTCCTCCATCAACGCTCAAAGAACGTGAAAGCTTACAATGATGATATTTTATTTATTTAGACATGCACATCACATTTTATTACAAATGATAAGGTCGGAATATTAAAAATTATATTGTTAAAGTACCTATCACGTATGTCCATACAATATCTCATTCATTTTGTCTGGGATGAGGATGCTTCTTAAGGCGATCCACCGGCTAAAATTTTAACGAAATCACGCGCTCCTTATGCAGGTGGCGACAAGGTTCAAAATCCCGCTGTACATCGGCCGCGTGTTTCGATTTCGGCAAAAAAAGCATCACCAAAATGCGTGTTTTATTCTATTCTGCAAAGCTCAGACATAATTATTAAAATGTTTTACGGTCATATTCTAAAAAACTTAATTTATCACAATGAACAATGCGAAAATATGGGAAAAAGAGTTCATAAGTAGGAGATTTTGCGTTTTAAACATTTTTTTTAATGTCTCATACTTTTTTTCTAAGCTTATAAAAAGACATACCAAAAAAGTTGACGGTTAAACGAAAGGCCAAGGTGTGATCTACTTGCAGTATTTAATTCAATTATCTATGATATTTCTAGGCCAACAAATTCTCAAACCGGAAAACACACGATTTTGCATTACTTCCCATTGCATCGCCTTAACTAATGAATGTAACTAACTAACGCCCCTACGTTATAGGCAGAGAGGACGGATCGCCAAACAACTCGATCTGGGCATAACACTTCTTGCTTCATTCACAATCATACATTCTCTTCTGTTATTCCGACTTCTGACACGGTCCGACTCGAGTATTTGATTCAGTTGACCGTGCCATGTCTTCCTCGGGCGTACCAGGCTTCTTCCTCCACTCACAATCACGTCAAATATTATTCTTACAGTCCTTTCTTCGATCATTCTTTCTAAATACCCAAACCATCTTGGCGTCCCTTTCTTAATCTTAATTATAAATAATAGGTTGGTATGTTAAAATGTACGTTGTTAAAGTACCTATTGCGTATGTCAAAACCGATTTACTGAGAAAACGATTGTGACAATAGTTTCTCTATATCTGCGAGGCAATTTGAAATCTGTTTTCCTCGCATGAAATGGTAAAGTTTCCTTAATTATTTTATAATTAGATCCTATTTTTTTAAAATTAAACTACTTTGGAGCACCAGCCCAGAGATGGCTGCCAAATTTAATTGATGAACATACTTGAGATTTGTACAGGATTAGCAGTTGGTCACTATTGAGGAATCTGCTAGCTCTATACAAGAAGCCCAGCTTTAGAAGGACAGATTGACTGAGGCGAATTTTAACAATAATAATAATAGTTAATTTTTATAGCGCAATTTTGTGAAGGTTAACCGGTTAAGTGCGTTTTACACTAGCTAACCTAACCTAATATAATATAATGATAAAATATCAGAAATATAATAATAATTGGAAAATTTGTATAGCGCCGTTTTTGTGAAAAATCACCCCAAGGGCGCTGTACAAATATTACTTCCTATTCTCTGTCTAATTATGTACAATTATATACATTATGTACGACGGCCTCCATGGTCGAGGGGTGAGGCTCTCGACTACGAATCCGAAGGTCGCGGGTTCAAATGCCGGCGTGCGCAAGTAAATTTTATTTAATTAATTTGTGTTGTTTCACAATTAATTAATAAAAAATAATATATAGTATATTTGCGCACGTTGCAGAGTGGAAGATACTCTCAGTATCGCCCTGGTGAAAGACCACCATTCAAAATTGAAACGTTGCTTGAAATGGCTTTTATCCGTGTTTGGTGACCAGA
Organism: Halesus radiatus; assembly: GCA_022606495.2. Taxonomy (NCBI): domain Eukaryota; kingdom Metazoa; phylum Arthropoda; class Insecta; order Trichoptera; family Limnephilidae; genus Halesus; species Halesus radiatus. The sequence continues at coordinate 64,518 of JAHDVE020000803.1, forward strand.
TCTGAATAGCCGGGTATTTCCCCACCTTCCTCTTCCCCTTCTCCTTCCCTTCCCCAATACCTTCAGCCTCACAACATTCCCCAAATGGGAATGCCAAATAAATGGGAATGCGAATAAAAAAAATAAAAAAAACAGATACAGAAAAACATACTTCCTGCAGCTGGCAGGTCGCTTCAGATGAACACAGTTTTATTAGAAAATTTAATTATAGAGATGACAGTTTTACATGGTTATTTGTTGCTTCTTTTCTATTGATGTTACATTTATTAGAAGATTGGTGGCACAAGAAGAGTTGCTATTTATTGAAATATTTATAATTTTTAGGACTGGAAAATATTTATAAAACGACCTTAAATTTTTTTTTAATAGATATTAACTTTTTTTTATTTTTTACAAATTTAGTTATTTACAGTGTCGCGGGCTGCGGACGTATTTGTGCAACTTATTCCATGAGTGACTTTAGGTGAGCACTAACCGGCTAGCCTAGCTAAGCAATTTACTGGTGAATTTCTTCAATTTATGGATACGATTGTCTGAAAAGGTGAATTTTAAGTTTAGTTCTGAATTCTGTCGAGTCTTTGGTCATTCATAAATTCAAATTAATTTATGAGTTAAAATATTCACTTACATCATCATTTTAGATATTATATAACAAGTAGTATGTTTACGAGAGATGGAAATACTGATAGGGATATTGAAAGAAGGATGAATGCAGGAAACTCCAACGCGGTCGGCGCTAGCAAAAAGTTGTCCAATGAAGCGAAGCTAGCAGTCCACAATGGAGTGCCGATACCAACCTTGATGTATGGCAATGAGGCATGGAACTGGCAGAGGAAGGATGAAAGTAGACTGAATGCCGTCGAAATGACATCTCTGAGACAAAAGGGTGGTAAAAACATGTATGATCGTGTGAAAAATGTTGAGATTCGCAAAGAATCAGCGAATGAACGAAGAAATGAGTGTAACGAGAATATACGACGAGAATGTGAATGGAAGAAGAAGCCGGGGACGCCCGAGGAAGACATGGCACTATCAAGTGAATCAAATACTCGATTCGGGCCATGTTAAAAGTCAGAATAACAGAAGAGAATATATGAGACGTTGTATGAATGTGAACGAAGCGAGAAGTGTATGCCAAGATCGAGTTCTTTGGCGGTTCGCACTATCTGCCTACCCTGCGGTGAAACGGCGTAATGGTTAGTTAGTTAGTTATATAACAAGTACAGATTTATTAATTTGTCAGTCAGTCGCCATATCCCCTCCCCTTTCTCCGCGTTTCGCCCTTGTACAGATAAGACATGTATGAGATAACACCGTTGTTATCGTCAAATATTGAAAGAGCGGTTAGTTTTTGCATTTTAATGTGTTTGTCATATTCACGTGCGGTCCTCGATGATATTCTGTAATCGACTACCATCGTTCCAATTCCATTTCTGCGATAAAAAATTCAAATAATTATTAAGCCACGTGCTTAGATATTAATAATGGTTTTATTTTTATTAAAAGAATTAAAAAATTTACTTTGTATTCACCACTTCATTAATATACACGATGGAATCATTCATCGGGAATATATAGAATAATATAACTTCTTTACGATTAGTCACTCCTCCTTGTTATTGAATGCCCTTAGTGTCCAGTGACAAACCATGTAGTGTGGGTATATGGTGTCATATACTTTATATTTGATTATTTACACCCTTAGTTGCTAATATCTAAAATGTTCATCTAAATGAGTCTGCTACTCCTGAATATTTTAAATTGTGGTTTTAATTTGCATCCATGTATTATATATGTTATGTTCTAATTATATTAGGTTAGGTTATTTTGTATAGATTTTCTTGCCCTTTTGATATTAGTACTTTAAATTTGATTATTTTTACTAAATTATGCATGTAGGTGAGTTTGTGAGAAATCACCTCAGGGGCGCTGTACAAATATTACTTGCTATTCTTATATTACGTCTATTCTACGAATTTTTTTTTTTTTTTTTTAACATTTATTTTCTCTTTTTGGAGAGGCCATCATTACACATTATTTATAGACCATATAAAGAGATGAAGTTAAATTATCAAAACTAAATTTAATGTTAAATTGAAAAAAAAGAAGCTAACCTATTTATTGCAAGACGCTAATACAAATGATAGAGTGATTGTTTCCATTATATTCAAGAATGAATTTAATATTGCAAGACGCTAATACAAATGATAGAGTGATTGTTTCCATTATATTCAAGAAAGTATTTAATATTGCAAGACGCTAATACAAATGATAGAGTGATTGTTTCCATTATATTCAAGAACGTATTTAATATTGCAAGACGCTAATACAAATGATAGAGTGATTGTTTCCATTATATTCAAGAATGAATTTAATATTGCAAGACGCTAATACAAATGATAGAGTGATTGTTTCCATTATATTCAAGAACGTATTTAATATTGCAAGACGCTAATACAAATGATAGAGTGATTGTTTCCATTATATTCAAGAACGTATTTAATATTGCAAGACGCTAATACAAATGATAGAGTGATTGTTTCCATTATATTCAAGAATGTATTTAATATTGCAAGACGCTAATACAAATGATAGAGTGATTGTTTCCATTATATTTAAGAATGTATATATATACTATAATAACAGATATATACCATGTAGTTTGAAATCTGTTATTTTACAATTACATTAGATTAGGTTAGTTTGTGTAGTTAGTAAATATCTAGTACGGATGAGAAGTATTTTACATGTTTTTGTTTTAAATTATGAAGTACAGGAATTGAAAAAGCAACTTAGAAAATTATTTGCGGGTTTATTGTACCTTTTTAAAAAATTATCATATTTCCTGTGTAAATATGACTACGTAAATAAAAATACAAGACATTTAAAAAAAAAAAAAAACTTTTTGGGATCATATTTAAAATAATGTTCGGCAAATTTGTGTTCGGTCGTAAATTTGGTCGTTTTTAATTTAATTTAAAGTCCAACATAATGCTTATTTTATTCATATTTTTCTAACATACATTTTTTTAATGTTTATATTTTCAAAGCAGACGGGGTAAAACTTTTTTTTTTAATGGGCTTTATTTCATAATGTAAAACGAAAATAAATAAATTACTTCTCTTCCGTACTAGATATTCACTATACTTTTTGATGAAAAAAAAAGATCATTAGTTTTAGATTAGAATTTTGGAGTCAAATACAAAATTAAATTTTGTATAAAACAGGCGGCGCAGCCGTTCCTCTTAAATAATGTCATTTTTACAATATATTTAAAATGTATTAATTGGGACCGGCAGAGCATTATAGCATTTCATAATATTTTGTTGAATTTTAAAATTTACCCCGACGAAGCTCGGGATGAGCGAAACCGGTTAGTGATGAATTAAAAATAAATTTATGGTTCAAAACAAAGCGGTGGTTTTATTTATTAATAATAATACACCAAAAGTCCCCGCTTCCTCAGGAATAGCATAATTAACACGGGCTCGAAAATTCCTCCACTCCGAAAACATATAATAGATTTAGCCAAAACATTTTACTCCAAATTAGAATCGAACCCCCAGCACCGACCCCCTCCATCCCCGCCTAAATACCATCTTATACCCTCCATTACCTTAGTGAGCGGGCTTAAATATAAGATTGCCATCAGCAAAGGGCCGCTAGCACATAAAACACAGTTTACATTTCTTTGAAATAAAAGCCCTACAGTAGCAATAGGCAGCCCGCTCACTGGGTACAGAATATAATCTCCAACTTAATGCACCTCTAACCACAGTTGACACAGGAAGAGGGAGAAATGTTCCCTGGCACTGTACACAAAAAAAAATAATAATTAATAAAATATGATCGGATCGCCCAGTCCCCCCCTGTGCCAGGGGCGGGGCCAAGTAATTACTTGAATTATGCACAACCGTCAATGTGTCTGTGAGAATGTTTTTGGGCGAGTTCTTCACGCAACTTAATACGTCAACTAAGCCATAGCAAATTATTTTATTTTCACCTGCTTAACGATCACGTCCGAGTATACTCGGGCAAACTGTACTTGCAGAAAAGACCAATACCGAATATACTCCGAGGGAAATAAATACAATTTATGGTATGTGGAAGAAGAGAGACAAAAGACAGATGCACCATAATATATACATGTTTAGTAAATAAAATTCATTGATAAAAAAAGTTATTAGCTGTTTTTGCGTTCAATTCGTAGAACTCCATTTATTACTTCTTTTTTTTTTTTAATTTAATGTAAATCAAATTTAATAATGTTATTATTAAGTTCTGCAAGCAGATTTACATTAAATTAAAAAAAATAATAATAAATGGAGTTCTACGAATAATTAAACAGAAAAACAATTAATAAATTAAAGGCGACTGATATAGCCACGCTTGTGATCTTATATACACGGCTTAAAGTCAAACATAAGAAAATATTTCAAAATTTGTGGTTTAATTTTAATTGTTTTCTAACTAAATCGGTTTTTAGTAAGTCATTTTTTTTAAACTCGTCCACATTAGAATGGGGTGGGAGTAAATAAAAGCATATAAATAAGTCGTCACAATGTGGGTGAACCACAGTTTGAAAATGGTCTTAAACGCCGAAACAGCTGTCACAATAATAAAAACCAAAAAAAATAGAAGAACTTAATATCATTATTAAATTTGATTTACATTAAATTTAAAATTTTAAAGAAAATGGTAACGGTAGCAGCTGGGACTCAGGACCTTATGGTCTATCCGGGACCTTCCGCTCTAATCCCCTGAGCTACGGCTACCCCATTCCGTCCTGCCGTCACCCGTATCGACATCATACCTCGATTTCTAAGAACTGTCATATCGTCTTTAATGAATTAATCACATCGTCCTTAATGAATTAATTCCCATATATATTTGGATGCTACCTTTTTATCATTAACTAACTATCACGCCGTTTCTCGGCAGGGGTAGGCAGAGAGGACAGACCGCCCAAACAACTCGATCTTGGCACACACTTCTTGCTTCATTCACATCCATGCATCGTCTCATACATTCTCTAACTCACTCAATGTCTTCCGCGGATTTCCCCAGCTTCTTCTTCCATTCACATTCGCCTGATATATTTTCCTTACACTCTTTTCTTCGTTCATTCGCTCTACATTTCCAAATCATCTAAGAGTCCCGTTCTTAATCTTATTCATTACGAATTCCAACATTTTCACACGATAATTCGTAGCTTCACGACACATTCGCCCCAGAGATCTAATTTCAACAGCATTCAGTCTATCTTCATCCATCATCTGCCAGTTCCATGCCTCACTGTCATACACGAGGGTCGGTATCAGCACGCCATTGTGGACCGCTAGCTTCGCTTCATTGGACAATTGTCCCATTTAAATAAAAATAGGATAGGTATATCCGAGACACTCTTTAGGTTGGTAATATATTTGGTAGAACTTTGCAGTCAAAAAGATAGCAGCCAAAAATATGGAAATTAATTGAGGAAAATACAGATAATTCTTAAATTGAAATACGAGATCAATAAACATGGAGAACGTATTTATTTTTTATAGAAATACAAACATTTCCAGATTACGAATAACTTGACAATATTTAAATTCCTCCTACCGAACTGAGGAACTGAACCCACGACGCGACTACTGTGTGGAATCCGGCGCATTTGTCCACTCAGCCACTAACCGATCATAAAGTAGCACTTTTCTGTATGTACGCATGTAAATGTACATGTTATTTTCTGATAATACTGGGTTAGGTTATTTTGTGTAGATTTTCTTGCTCTTTTGATGTTTGTACTTTACATTTGATTATTTATACCCCTAGTTTATTCTAAATTGAGCATGTAAGTGAGTCTGCTGCTCGTGAATATTTTATGTCGTAGTTTTAATTTGCTATATACTATAATAACAGATACACTATGTAGTATATCTGTTATTTTACAATTATATTAGGTTAGGTTGGTTAGTGTAAAGCGCACTTGAGGTGAACCTTCGCAAAACTGCGCTATAAAAATTAACTATTATGATTAATAATAAAAAATAAATGGCAAATATTCAAAACTCCAATTGAAAAACTAGCCCCAGAATCAAGGTAGAACAACCAATACACGCGCGCACAAAATTTCGGAAGCAATGCCAGTGGAACTTGCCAGGCCATTTTAGGCATTACGGCACAATTTCACAAGGGCCACATTCCCTTGGAGGCCGCCGTACGAAATCCAACGGAGGAATACAAAATATTTATACAGAGGTGCATTCGTTTTGTAAATTAATTTACTATAATTTCTTCAAAAGATTGGTGTTCACTTTGTGGCGTCATTATTAATAAATTAATTTTTTTAAATTACTTCGTATTCACCACTTTATTAATATATACATATCAACATGTGTCGAAAGCGTTGAAATATATAAAATATTAAAAAAATAATAATGTAAATTTAATTTAAGTATTTATAAAAAAAAATCAATGTTTTATAATAATAATTCATTAACATTTTTGATTAATTACTTACCTAATTTAATCCAATATTATTTATGTTTACAATTTGTCTATACTTGACATTATTATTGTTTTAGTATTCTATATATTCCTGATGAAGAAAGCATCGCTTTCGAAACATGCAGATATCTGTGTGTATTAATACAAAGTAATTTTTTTAATGATGTATGGCAGTTAGGCATGGAACTGGCAGAGGAAGGATGAAAGCAGACTGAATGCTGTAGAAATGAGATCTCTGAGACGAATGTGTGGTAAAACCATGTACGATCGAGTGAAAAATGTTGAGTAAAGAATGCAAGGCTGATGTAAGCGTGGTGAGCAAGATTAAGAATGGGACGCTTAGATGGTTTGGGCATGTAGAGCGAATGAACGAAGAAAGGAGTGTAAGGAGAATATATGACGCGAATGTGAATGGAAGAAGAAGCCGGGGACGCCCGAGGAAGACATGGCACGATCAAGTGAATCAAATACTCGAGTCGGGCCATGTCAGAAGTCGGAATAACAGAAGAGAATGTATGAGGCGTTGTATGAATGTGAATGAAGCAAGAAGTGTATGCCAAGATCGAGTTGTTTGGCGGTTCGTCCTCTCTGCCTACCCCTGCGGGGAAACGGCGTGATGGTTAGTTAGTTAGTTAGTTAATTTTTTTTAATTAATTTACAAATTCATTATTATTTATTTTATTTACTGATTGACCAACCACTGCTGTAAACGTTAGCTTATCAATAATATACTGATTTTTATGAATTTCTTAAAGGACTCACGCTTTAAATCTACAGTAACAAATTTATTCATTTTCATATTCCGTGTGTACAGCCGTTAACAAACAATTCAACTCAATATTTAAAACCAAAACGTGCTAAAATGATTTTTTTTATAAAATACTAGCTGATGTGTACTCGGCCTCGAGATTATTATTATTTTTTTTTTTTAAATAAAAAGTTGTGAATTCTTGCTTGTCGTTTGGGTGCCATAATTGATTTGACGGCGAAAGTAATGCCTTGTGACGACTATTACTATCTGCTGTAAACAAAATAATTAGAAAAATTTACTTAATTCAAAACATTTATTTTTTGAAAATATATCTAAATATAAAGTCTTAAATAGGTACCTAATCGTGTTTACCATTTTGAAAATATTCTACCTAACAAACCTACTTCTTTCGAATATGTAATCTATGACTAACCGGAGTGGTATTTGTATCTATGGGCTAATCTCAATACAACATGGCGGGTTCAATGTTTTTCATACTTTCACAAGGCATTACTTTCGCTGTAAAAATCAATTATGGCACCCAAACGACAAGCAAGAATTCACAACTTGATGACTTTATTAAAAAACAAAAAAAAACCCTAGCATGGACGGGTACACATCAGCAAATAAAAACCACAAAACTATTTCAAGCAATTGATTCACTTTAAAATATTTAAATTCATTCCAATTAATTATTTTTATTACAAGATGATTACTGCAAATATTAAATGTAAAAGGAATTTAGCGATCGGCCGGACTGACGCGCGTGCACAGTTCTATTGAGGAAACATCTTTTTAAAAATTAATGAATTTCACTGACGTCAGTTTAACGTTGTACCGTGGTTCAAAACACATATTCCTATCAGACCGCACACCGGCGGAAACCATTTCGACCGAAGAGAATATAATTTTATATTCTGTTTTTATTGGAATAACGTATTGAAGATTATTAACTTATTAATTTATTTTTTTTTAATTCGTGGAATTCTCTTTTTTTACTTTTTATTTAATCGCATTGAAATTTAATAATGTTATTAAGTTCTGCAGGTTTTTTTTAGTTTTTATTATTTTCGCGGCTGTTTCGGCGTTCAGAGCCATTTTCAAACTGCCGTTCAAAAGCAGTTTGAAAATGGCTCTGAACGCCGAAACAGCCGCGAAAATAATAAAAACTAAAAAAAACCTGCAGAACTTAACAACGACATCATTATATTTGATTTACATTAAATTTAAATAAAAAAACTTATTAACATCGTTGTGATGTACGAGGTGTGTTCAAAAGAAAGGGTGAATTTTGAATTTTGGCGGGCTGTGTACATTCGATTATCGATTTTTTTTTGTTATGTTGGTACACATATCTTCATCATATGTTCAGTCATTTTGGATCAGTTGTTTGTTTTTGACAACTGGAAAGGTTCTTCGATTTTTTAGTTTAGGTTCGTTTTCTGATGCATCATCAGTCCGATTGAAGTGAAATTTTAGATTTGCTTTGTTTTCTATATCCTCATCAGCATTTCTTCAAAAAATCCAAAAATTCGATGTTTTTCGATTTTTAACAATTTTTTTATGTAAAAAATCGAAGAAAAAACAAATCTTGACTAACCTTTCCAGTTGTCAAAAACAAACCACTAATCCAAAATGGCTGATAATGCTAACATATGATAAACATATGTGAATCAACGTAACAAAAAAAAAACGATAATCGAATGTACACAGCCCGCGAAAATTAAAAATTCATCTTTTATTTTGAACACACCTCGTATTTTTTTTATTAGAATATAATATTAGCAAATCTCTAATGAAATATGAAACAGAAAAGACCAGAAAGGAAATAGTTAAAGGTTGCATCTCAGTCTCTAAATATTCTCTCTCTATCATTTTTATCTTATTACTTTCTGTCATTTTTATCGACAGCACACTTCAATTTAAGAATTATTAATATCATCTTCTTCTTCTATTATATAGAGAAGAATGTCCCGGGAGGGCGGTGCGTGTTTGTTTCGAATACAAATCTAAAGTTTTATTCCGAGCTTGATGAAATTTTGCACGCTTGATCTTCAAAATAAGAGGAAAATTACTGAGTAGGGGTAGGGGTAAGGCATAAAAACCTCAAAACTTTCACCCAAACCATTCAAAACCCCGGGCGGCGCAGAGTTCTTCAGCTAGTGACAAATATTTTTGGCTGCTCCCTTTCTACATTCTGTTCTCTTTGGAGCACAGACATCGGGTGGGAATGCTGACCTTGTTCTACGGGTATTTCAATGGAAGATGCTCTGAGCAACTAGCGTCATTGATCCCTTCGACACCGGTGCACAGTCGGGAAACGCGCCCAATATTTGTACACGGTTGTCAATTGTCACATGAGAACAGGTCGCTTCTACGACTCGTTCTCGAGTTTAACAGCTCGGCTGTGGAACGATCTGCCCGCCTCTGTTTCTTCCCTACTTCAAGTTCACTCCTTTCTATCTTCTAAAAGACCCTCTACACAGCATCCCAAAGATGACATAGGCCTAAAGGGAATCGTTTCCCTCAGAGCCTCCTATGTGGGGTAATTGTAAAAAATATATATTTATATATTGACTGCAAGATTCTACCCGAATTTATTTGCAATGTAGATAGTGTCTCGGATATACCTATCCGATTTTTATTTATATGAAAAGTTAATAAATGTCCCATCACATCCGATGTATATGACTTGTGTTTATGTTTAGCTACTGACGATTTTTAATATATATGCAAGCTGAAGTAGCCGGCGTTGCCCGGGGTTATGAATGGTTGTGTCACTCCTACCCAGTAATATTCCTCGTATTAAAAACGACAAACGTGCAAAATTTCTTCAAAAAGTACCAAAATTTTGCTTTCGGGAATGGGAAAGCGGGATGAATCTTCGAAATCTCATGTAGACAGTGACCTTCGTCTTGTTTCGAAGGACGGGTGTGCAAAATTTCATCAAGCTCGGAAAAAAACTGTTGATTTTTATACAAAACAAACACGCTACGCCTTCTCTATATAATAGAAGAAGAATATTATATAAATGGTATAATTTGACCGATAATAAAAATTATTGTTTAATAACAGGTATTTTTTTAATAATGGTTTTTTCTCCTATAATGGAATTTCTTAATATATCACATTAATTAGAGCATGCTGAGGACAAAACTCTTTGAATTTTTCTAAAATACAAAATAGTAAAAAAGATACAAGTCCTCAAAATGTTGTGTGTGACGTCACGGTTCATAAAATGACTGGCTCGGCAGTATCCGTTACCCTGAATTGTACTGAATTGTACTGAATTGTACGGAATTGTACGGAATTGTACGGAATTGTACGGAATTGTACTGAATTGTACTGAATTGTACTGAATTGTACTGAATTGTACTGAATTGTACTGAATTGTACTGAATTGCATCTAGCGATGTCTAAAAAATTAACCAGGGGCCCGTGTGTAAATCGAAATATATAAATATTATAAAAGATGACGTACATACTTGACAAAATGACAACAGCACTCACCTTCACCTAAATCTGAGCCGCTTTATGCATCGCGGAACGCATGCGCTGTGATATAATTTTACACAATACCGTGAACACGGGGTTCAAGTATAAAATCAAAATAAATAATGTTTTTTCCACTGATGTCAGAATTATTAGACTTGCACCAAGGGCGATTTCGACGGCTGGAAGCAAAAATCACGTGACACCCATTTTGACACCAGCTTACTTCAGTGCCGTCGACGTTTGTTCGAGAGATTTTGACATTTAAAACTATTATAAGTTTTATTTAAATTGGAGGCACGCCTAGCTCGCCCCCGCCCCTATTATTTTGATTTCTACCTATATCTATGTATTATTCGCTCTGTCGTTTTTTTCAATGCGACATGACATGAAAACTTTAGGTTCGTCTGGAACGCTACGTGCAGCGCGAAACGCATGCGCCGGAGTACAACTTTGCGCATTACCATGAGCACACAAAAAACAACGTTTTGTATATTTTTTTATTGAAATTCAAGTATAATAATAAATATTAAATATATGGAATGTAATAGCGATATGCCAATGCACGGAGCACCGTGATTACCGCATTACGTCCTCCATATTCTATTAAAATTCCACTAAATACTTCAGGCACTCGTAAAACATACAGTTTTCCTTGAGCCCCCTTCGCTAGCGCCCACTCCTCGCACCCCCTTCTAGCTCTACCCCCTCTACAGCGCCCCCTATCCACCGATGAAATAAGCGTGTCACAGGTAGAATATTGCTATCAAGGATGAAATTGAATATATAAAATTTTTTAAATTAATTTTATTATAATGTTAATAATAATAATTGGATGAATTGTATAGCGCCGTTATTGTGAAAAACCACATCAAGGGCACTGTACAAATATTACTTCCTATTCTTTATCTAATTATGTACAAACAGATACAGAAAAACATACTTACCTGCAGCTGGTAGGTCGCTTCAGATAAACACAGTTTTATTACAAAATTTATTTATAGAGATGATGTTACATTTATTAGAAGACTGGTGGCACAAGAAGAGTTGGTATTTATTTGAAATATTTATAATTTTTAGGACTGGAGAATATTTATAAAATGACCTTAAAAATCGTAAGAAGTTTTTAATAGATATTAAGATTTTTTTTTTACACATTTAGTTATTTACAGTGTTGCGGGCTGTGGGCGCATTTGCACACCGATGAGTGAATTTTTTCTTTTAATTATTCTTATTGACTTTAAGTGAGCACTAACCGGCTAGCCTAGCTAAGCAATAGTAACGTAACGTGACTCGAGTGAGCACCGCACGGGAGTCCCAATTGCTCCCAACCATCTGAAACCAGTGAGACTACGGCATCCAAAATTTGTATATGTTGTGAGGTGAGAGCGAAGTACTTCGATATTCAGATCTGGTTATCGAACACGGCTAAAGCCATTTCAAGCAGCTACGCTTCTGAATGGTGGTCTTTCACCAGGGCGACTCTGAAAGTGTCTGTCACCCAGGAACGTGCCCCAAGAAATTGTAAAAATCACAATCGCAAATTAATCAAATAAAGAAACATTGAAGAAGATAATATTAACACATCCCAAAATGAACCGTCGCAGATGCTGGGTTCGAGTCCCAGATACGACTGAAATCTTTTTAATTTCTGTTGTTTTTTCGGTTTCGTGGTTCATTTGGGATGTGTTAATATTATCTTCTTCAATGATTAAATATTACAATGAGGTTTACAAACTTCAATAAGTTATAAAAAATAAATTAAATTTACTTACGCACGTCGGGATTTGAACCCGCGATCTACGGATTCGTAGCCGATGATCGTAACCACTCAACCACGGAAGCCGTCGCACAAATACGTACTAATTACCAAAAGGGGATCGAATATGCATTAATGACCTAAAACAGCTCATACATATGCAGTAATTACCAAAAAAGGCTCAAATATGCATGAACAACTTAAAAAGAGTCAAATATACATGAACGACTTAAAACGGTTCATATGTATGCAAGAATTACCAAACAAAGGTTCAAATATGCATGAACGACTTAAAAAAGCTTAAATATATATGCAGTAATTAACAAAAAAAGGTTCAAATATGCATTAACGACTTAAAAGTCTCAAATATACGCAGTAATTAACAAAAAAGACTCAAATATACATTAACAACTTAAAACGGCTCAAATATATATGGAGTAGTTACAAAAAAGGCTCAAATATGCATATCAGGTTATGTTCTGATTTTCCAAATAGTAACATTTTGTACATAATTTATTCTAAAATGTAAATATGTTAGTTGTAAGACTTTCTCACTAGTTGTAAGTCACTAGCTACAGGTCTAAGTTGTAAGTCGCTATCTATATAAGTCTTAGATCTAAGTCACTAATTATAAGTCTGAATTAGGTATTTTCTAGTTATAAATCTTAGCTGTAAGCCATTAGTAATTAATCTAATATGTAAATTATTATATATAAGTCTAAGTGATAAGGTATAGGTTAGGTAAATTATGTTGTAAAGCAGCCTTGAGGCGATTTTCTCGCGAAAACGGCGCTATAGAAATAATCCATTTATTATTATTATTATGAATTACCAAAGTGGCTCAAATTTGCAATAATTACCATAAAGGGTTCAAATGCGCACAACGCTAATATGCAAAGGCAGATAATTCGATTACTAGTTGCAAAAGTAAAACTAACGAAACCCATAAAAAAAAACTAAAACGTTTGCTAAGCGCGCCATATCTTCCACGTTTCACGATCTTCCCTTCTCCATCTGCACCCTAAACTCCATCCCCTCCCCGCCCTCCTTCGCCCGCTTTCGGGGTATTTTTTCACCCCAAGGGTTGAATTACAGAATGGCGAACTAGAAGGAGTAAACTGACAAGCAAAACTAAAGATTTCACTATTATTTCTGCTACAAACACCTTTTTTTTTAAACACAAGGCGTTTTATAAATTTACGTTATATTATTGCTTGTCATTATTAAAAGGCGATGCAATGGGAAGTAATGTAAAATCATGTGAGTTCGGTTTAATAATTTGATGGCCTACAAATATCATAGATGATTTAATTAAATACTGCAAGTAGAACACACCTTGGCCTTTCGTTAAACAATTTTTTTGGTGTGTCTTTTTATAAGCCTAGAAAAAAATTAAGTATGAGACATTAAAAAAAATGTTTAAAGCGCAAACTCTCCTACTTACGAACCCCTTTTACGATATTGTCGTATTGTTCATTGTGGTGAATTAAGTTTTTTAGAATATGACAGTAAAACATTTTAATAATTATGTCTGAGCTATACAGAATAGAATAAAACACGCATTTTAGTGTAAGTTTTTTCACGTAAATCAAAACATGCGGCCGATGTTAAGCCGGAATCTCAACCTTGCCGCCACCTGCATAAGGAGAGCGTGATCTCGTTGGAATTTTAGCCGGTGAATCGCCTTAATCAGATTTTTAACTGGCTGAGAATCATGGCAGATTAGGGCAAAGAATTTTTATAGATAACTGACTGATGTGTACCCGGCCCTCATCGGTATTTTTATAAAATGAAGTTATAAAATTTTGAACTCTTGATTGTTGTTTGGATGTCATAATTGATTTGACAGCGAAAGTAATGCCTTGTGACGACTGTTACTATCTGTAAACAAAGACACATTCATTTGAAAAATTTATTTCATTCCTAATATTTACTTTTTTCAAAATGTATCTTAATAATAAAGTTCTTAAGTAGGTACCTACTTGTGTATTCTATTTTGAAAATATTCTACCCAAACAAACGTTCTTCTTTTCAATATGTAATCTGTGGCTAACCAGAGTGGTATATCTCTCGCTCTATTGTCATTTGTACCTACTTTGTATTTGATTATTAACACCATTAGTTTCTAATATCTACTCATGGGTGTTTTATGTCATAGTTTTAATTTTCATATATGAATACTATGACGATGAAGATATACTATGTAGCATATCTGTTACCATACAATTATATTATATTAGGTTAGTTAGTGTAAAGCGCACTTGAGGTGAACCTTCACTAAACTGAGCTATAGAAATTAACTATTATTATTATTATGGGCTAACCTCAATACAACATGGCGGGTAATGTTTTTCGTTATAGCAACAGTTTTACATATTGGAGGAACATAACAAATTGTGCTATTTTCATCGGACGAGTAATTTTCGAAAAATAGAACAATACGAGTAATTTTCAAGAAAATAGAGGACAAACAGATCGGACGAGTAATTTTCAAGAAAATAGAGGACAAACAGATCGGACGAGTAATTTTCAAGAAAATAGAGGACAAACAGATCGGACGAGTAATTTTCAAGAAAATAGAGGACAAACAGATCGGACGAGTAATTTTCAAGAAAATAGAGGACAAACAGATCGGACGAGTAATTTTCAAGAAAATAGAGGACAAACAGATCGGACGAGTAATTTTCAAGAAAATAGAGGACAAACAGATCGGACGAGTAATTTTCAAGAAAATAGAGGACAAACAGATCGGACGAGTAATTTTCAAGAAAATAGAGGACAAACAGATCGGACGAGTAATTTTCAAGAAAATAGAGGACAAACAGATCGGACGAGTAATTTTCAAGAAAATAGAGGACAAACAGATCGGACGAGTAATTTTCAAGAAAATAGAGGACAAACAGATCGGACGAGTAATTTTCAAGAAAATAGAGGACAAACAGATCGGACGACGAAATTTCGAAAAATAGAGGAGTCGGACTAAATTTTCAAGAAACAGGACAAACAGATCGACGAGTAATTTTCAAGAAAATAGAGGACAAACAGATCGGGGTAATTTTCGAGAAAATAGAGGACAAACAGATCGGAAGAGTAATTTTCAAGAAAATAGAGGACTAACAGATGGGACGAGTAATTTGCAAGAAAATAGAGGACAAACAGATCGGACGAGTAATTTTCGAGACAAACATTTATTTTAGAACTTTATTATTTACATATATTTTGAATTTCAAATTAATGTTTCATAGTTTAGAGATAGTAATAATCGTCACAGAGCATTACATTCGCTGTCAAATCAATTATGGCACCCAAACGACAAGCAAGAATTCACAATTTAATAACTTTATTCCAAAAAAAATATCCCGAGCCAGGCCAGGTACACATAAGCTAGTAATGTAATAAATTAGTGTTTTAAGACTCTGACCTCCTCTATTTTAATACACGTGTTTTCGAGATTCACAAAAGTAAATAAAACATAGCTTTAGTTGGTTTTTTGTGCATATTAAGTGGCAATTTCCACCTTATCGCCACCAGCATCAGGAGCGCGCGATTCAATCTCATTTTAAGAATAAGGGACGTTTTAAATAATGTCAAAACTTCAAAATGGCGTCGATTATTGACGGTCATCAAACGTTACAAACAAACCTACCTGAATTAGTCAATTTATATTTTACACTCGTATTTACCGCTTTAAAAGTTGCTTCTATATATAAAAAAGAGTATTTGTTTGTTTGGTTTTTATACAAACCTACAGTTTTATTTCGAGCTTGATGAAATTTTGCACACTTGACCTTCAAAACAAGAGGAAGGTCACATTCTAAGTGAAATTTTGAAAAAGAAAATAATCGTTTGGAGTAAATTTTTGAGGTTGTGTTACCCCCACCTAACACCAACATGTTTTGAAAGCCAAGCTTTCCTCGTCAGGATACACAGTATACTAAAAAATTACGACAAGTATAGACGAATGATGTGCATAGAAAATAAGAATGTAAAAATAGACAAAGTAGGAACATAAAAAACAACAAGTGATGGAAGTAATAAAAAATGAAAAAATAAAATATTAAATAATAAATTTATGTCAAAAATTATTTTTATTATTAATATAAATAAAAACAAGAAAATAACGAGGCACAAAAATAAAAATAATACCAGTCAATATTTATAAATTCATTCACAGTGGAAGATACTCTCAGTATCGCCCTGGTGAAAGACCACCATTCAGAATTGAAACGTTGCTTGAAACGGCTTTTAGCCGTGTTTGGTGACCAGATCTGAATAGCCAGGTATATCCCCACCTTCCTCTTCCCCTTCCACTCCCCAATACCTTCAGCCTCACAACATTCCCCAATTGGGAATGCCATAGCTCCAGACAGTTGGGAGCAATTTGGGACTCTTGTGCGGTATTCATATAAAAAAAAATAAAAAAAATACGTACCATTCAGAAATCGGCATTTAAACGAGAATAAAAACCCTGACGTCACGTGAGCATTCTGTTTTTGGATTAATTAATTAAAATTAAATTTTTCCATTTTGTTTTCTACTTTATATTAGCATTTTTTTTTTGGCATTAGGCTCTATAATTGTTGTTCAACATTGACATATTAATGAAAGAAATTGGAGTATACATTATCAAACCAATTAACAATACGGATATTGTAATAATGTTAATGCTCAATACTATTACTATTCGTTGAGTTAAAGTTTATAAAAATAATTCAGAAAATAATTTTATTACTTATGTTTAGTTATGGTTTACCATGAATTGAATATACAATTATATACGGTAAAGCTCATCCTTGTTTTGACATTTGATATTCTAACCTCAAAACTGATCAAAACCGACCGGTCATAGATTTGGAGCGTTTTGGCGGCAATTTAAAAATGTATACATCGAAAAAAAATTTAACCATGAAAACTAACTTTAGAAAAAAAAAAGAAATATACTGGTATTTAAGTTTGAACGGATTATTGATAAAAAAATTAAAAATTAGACCGGAGTTCCTTGGTAAACAAGAAAACTTATTAAAACATGGATTAATGGAATTTATTTAAGGTAGAGGCAATATACTCGTAATACGTAACCCGAGATCTGTTCGTACACTAAAGGGTGTAGGGTGAATGGGTTGCGATCCAACGGGGGAGTGGTTGAGGGGGTTATGAGAAAGGGGAAGTATGGGGAGGGGGTGATAGGGGGAAGCCATTTTCTTATTTAGAAAATGGAACAAAGAACAATTTCAAATGCGAGACATTTTAGAATTAACGAATCGAAAATGAACAACGTCACTTATAGCAATAATAATAATAATGTTTTATTATTTTCTTTTTTTATAACTAAATAACAAATAATGATAACCTCACTGGGATTTCCCGTGCTGAGGATTTCATTTACAAAATATTAAATTACATTATATTAAATTGATGTGATGGATGAAAAAAAAAATGGTGTTTTAAGCGCAGTTGAGTGGTTTCGGTGTTAGTCTGTATTTGGTGTTAATAAATGTTCTATTTCAGATCTCCCTGTGTAACGTATCCAGTGTTTTATTTGATTTTTTTTTAATTTATCACGGTTGTTGTGATTTTTAAAGGATGATAGGATTTTGTTGTAGAGTTTAGTATCATAGTAAAATAAGTTTTTTTGTCCAAATGTTGTGTTTGTGGTTAATTATGTATGTGTTTTTGACTGTGAGATGTAGTGTTTCTAATATGTGTGTTTGTTGTTATTTCTTGTATTTGATAGTATTGTTTTAGAGTATAATTGTTTTATTGTCATAATGTTAAGTTTGTTAAAGATTTCGTCAGTTCTAGTTCTTACAGGGACTTTAAGTATAATTTTCATGGTGGATTTCTATGTCCTAATGAGTAAATTAAGAATATTATCATTTAACGAAAGTAATGCATTGTGACGACTATTACTATCTCTAAACAAATAAGCATTTTGAAAGTTTTATTTCATTTCGAACATTTATTTTTTCAAAATATATCTAAATAATAAAGTTCTAAGGAGGAACGGCTGCGCTGCCCGTTTCATACATAACTTAAATTTTGGATTTCAGGCTAAAATAGAAATACAAACTGAATGATACATTATTTTTAAATTAAAGGTTTAGTAAATATCTAGTACGTATGAGAAATATTTTATTTATTTTTCTTTTAAATAATAAAGTATATGCCATGGAAAAAAATCAAATTTCATAATTTTAAAGACAACTTGCAAAATTATTTGCGGATTTAAATTTTTTTTTTTTAATTATCATATTAGCCATGTAAATATGCTTACGTAAATAAACAAGTAAAAAGAAAAACATTTAAAAAAAAAAAGGTTTTTCGGGTCGATATTTTAAATTATGTACGGAAAAATTTGTGTTCCAACGTAAATTGGTGGATTTAATTTAATTTAAAGTCCACATTAATGATTATTTTAATATTTTTTTTTTAAATTTCATCATATTTTCGAAGTAGACCGGGTAAAACTTTTTTATAAATCACCGTTAGCCCCCAAATAATTGTTAAAGGTGCCTCTAAAATGGCGAAAAATCAATTCCTTTAATGGCCTATATTTCATAATGTAAAACAAAAATAAATAAATTACTTCTCATCCGTACCAAGATATTTACTATACTTTTTGATGAAAAAAGATCATTAGGTTTAGGTGAGTATTTTGGCTTCAAATCCAAAATTATGTTTTGTATGAAACAGACCGCGCAGCCGTTCCTCTTAAATAGGTACGTACTTGTTTTTTTTTATATAGATACCGTATAAGAGTCCCAACTGCTCCCATCCGTCTGGAGCCAGTGAAACTATGGCATTCCGAATTGGGGAATGTTGTGAAGCTGAAGGTTTTTGGGGAGGGGAAGGAGAAGGGGAAGATGGAGGTGGGGAAATACCTAGCTATTCAGATCTAGTCACCAAACACGGCTAAAAGCCATTTCAAGCAACGTTTCAATTCTGAATGGTGGTCTTTCACCAGGGCGATACTGAGAGTATCTTCCACGCTGGAACGTGCGCAAATATACTATATATAATTTTTAAATGAATTATTTGTGAAACAACACAAATTAATTAAGTAAAATTTACTTGCGCACGCCGGCATTTGAACTCGCGACCTTCGGATTCGTACTCGAGAGTCTTACCCCTCGACCATGGAGGCCGTCAAACTTGTGTTTTAATTTTGAAAATATTCTATCCAAACAAAACTTCTTATTTTGAATATGTAATCTATGGCTAACCGGAGTGTTATATCTACGGGCTAACCTCAATACAACATGGCGGGTTCAATGTTTTTCATACTAATTTCACATATTGGATTTCATTCAAACTACTCTCTACCATAAACCTTCTCGGCACACTAAAAAGAACAATCCAAAAACTTGTTCCTCTTTCTTATTTCTATGTATCATATACTATATTACGTATTATGCAATTTCATACATTTTTACACCATCTGAAATATAAAAACACATTGATTCTTTTTTTTCACAATGTCATGCACTCATATTATAGTGTATGATACACTTGTGTATTATGTATCATGTAGATCATCTACAAATTAAAAACCTTTCCCTTTGTAACTTCTCTGTGTCATGCACTTATACATTATTATAAATATGTTACACTTAATCGTGTTATTTTTTTGATTTATTTTTTCTTCTTTCTGTACACATCACTTTAATGTTAAAATATGTAAAAGCCCTTTGGGGATTTAAAAAAATTTAAAATAGAAGAGGAAGATTGTTAATATAGTTGTGAATGATGAATACTTGGAGCAGGTCGATGAGTTTGTGTTTTTGGGAAGTATGTTTACGAGAGATGGAAAGACAGATAGGGATATTGAAAGAAGGGTGAATGCAGGAAACTCCATTAACGGGGGACTGAACGCGGTTGGCGCAAACAAAAAGTTGTCCAAGGAAGCGAAGCTAGCAGTCCACAATGGAGTGCTGATACCAACCTTGATGTATGGCAGTGAGGCATGGAACTGGCAGAGGAAGGATGAAAGTAGACTGAATGCTGTAGAAATGAGATCTCTGAGACGAATGTGTGGTAAAACCATGTATGATCGTGTAAAAAATGTTGAGATTCGTAAAGAATGCGAGGCTGATGTAAGCGTAGTGAGCAAGATTAAGGAAGGGACGCTTAGATGGTTTGGGCATGTAGAGCGAATGAACGAAGAAAGGAGTGTAAGGAGAATATATGACGCGAATGTGAATGGAAGAAGCCGGGGACGCCCGAGGAAGACATGGCACGATCAAGTGAATCAAATACTCGAGTCGGGCCATGTCAGATGTCGGAATAACAGAAGAGAATGTATGAGGCGTTGTATGAATGTGAATGAAGCAAGAAGTGTATGCCAAGATCGAGTTGTTTGGCGGTCCGTCCTCTCTGCCTACCCCTGCGGGGGAAACGGCGTGATGGTTAGTTAGTTAGTTAGTTAGTTAGTTAAGATTGTTAATTTCCGGGCCCCCACAATTTAAAAAAAAATTAAAATTAAACAACAAATTATTTTTGTTTTGACTTTTGGTCCGCCTGTATAGACAACAGAACAAATTCAGTCCTAGGACACCGGCGGAAACTATGTAAGGCGTGCATTATAATATCGATTTATTTGTCACATTATTATTACTAGAAATACGTTGTAAGTGGCGGTTACAGACCAGTAGTACACCGGGCGCTGCGTTCAATTGTGGCTAATAATAACTTCCTGCAAAATGTTCACTTTGAAGTTGGACGGAATAATTTATTTTAAAAACAAACAGTACGTGAATAAGATTAGTGGTGTACAAATTACAAGGTTTTAGAAAATTATCACTGGGATCGGTACCAATGACAATATAATAACTAACTAACTAACCATCACGCTGTTTTCCCGCAGGGTAGGCAGAGAGGACGGACCGCCAAACAACTCGATCTCGGCATACACTTCTTGCTTCATTCATATTCATACATTCTCTTCTATTATTCCGACTTCTGACAAGTATTTGATTCACTCGATCGTGCCATGTATTCCTCGGACGTCCCCGGCATCTTCTTCCATTCGCATTCGCGTCATATATTCTTCTTACACTCCTTTCTTCGTTCATTCGCTTTACATGCCCGAACCATATAAGCGTCCCTTTCTTAATCTTACTCAGCCCACTTTTCACACGTTCATACATGGTTTTACCGCACATTCGCCTAGAGATCTCATTTCGACAACATTCAGGTTACTTTCATCCTTCCTCTGCCAATTCCGTGCCTCACTGCCATACATCAGGGTTGGTATCAGCACTCCATTGTGGACTGCTAGCTTCGCTTCTTTGGACGACAATATAATAATAATGTTTTATTATATTTTTTTATAACAAAATAACAAATAATGATATCCTCACTGGGATTTCCCGTGCTGAGGATTTCATTTACAAAATATTAAATTACATTATTTTAAATTGATGTGATGGATGAAAAAAATTAAAATAATTGTAAGGTGAGGTGTTTTAAGTGCAGTTGAGTGGTTTCGGTGTTAGTCTGTATTTGGTGTTAATATATGTTCTATTTCAGATCTCCCTGTGTGACGTATCCAGAGTTTTATTTGATTTTTAAATTGTTTTTTGTTATAGAGTTTAGTACCATAGTATAAGTAGTTTTTTTGTCCAAATGTTGTGTTTGTGGTTGCTTGTTGTGTGTGTTTTTGACTGTGAGATCTAGTGTTTCTAATATGTGTGATTGTTGTTATTTCTTGTATTTAGTAGTATTGTTTTAGACTATAATTGTTTTATTTACTTAATGTTAAGTTTGTTAAACATTTCGTCAGTTCTAGTTCTTACAGGGACTTTAAGTATAAGTTTCATGGTGGCTTTTTGTGTTCTAATGAGTAAATTAAGAATATTATCATTAGCAATGCCCCATCCGATAATACCATATTCTAATAGTGATTGTGTGGGCCTGGCGTGATATGTCTCTAGTATAATATATAAGTGTATGTGTCTGAATAATGCTATGTACTGGAGTGTTGTGATTGCGCATTGATGTTACGAGTAATATTTTCTCGAATGACGGTAGGGAGTTAAAAAATACTCGTATGTCGAGATTTAGGTTGGGACAAAGATTATCAAATGCTTGGAGAACACAGAATTTTTCAAAACATTTATAAAAAGGGTCAAACTAAACACTAACAAATTATACGGGTTTTGCAAAAAGAAAATCGAACCTTTTTACTAAGTTGATGTTTTGGCCGCCCCCGCTATTCTTTTTTCGATTTTTTTTCCCTTTGTAATACTTGCTCAGTGGTTTCTGAACACCGATAGTAGTTCAAACTGGTTGGAACTAGTTTGAAACGATAATATTTGGATGCTGGGTGTATAGCGACGTTTGTCAAAATCTTCGATTTTAAAAAATAAAATAAAATTACGTGAATACCGCACAATAATCTCAAATGCTCTCTGCTTACCGTAACCAGTGAGACTACGGCACTCCTAATTTGGGTGAGTTGTGAGGCTGATGAGGCAGTGGAAAGATTCTGAATTTTGATATTTTTCGGTCCAAAGCACCTAAATACACTTTGATATTATTATTTTCTTCGATAAATAAGAATAATAAAAAATGCAAACAATTCTTACACTTGGAGTATTTCGTATCGTTAAACTAATCTTTGTTTTCAAGAATAGTCGTATAATCGCTGAAGGGAGGGACGATTTCAGGAGATCGCTTGCATTAAAAGCTTCAGACAAAAATATTATGTTATCCTGTTTTATAGTACGTAATGTTTTTAAATATTGATATGAATTTTTGTTGGCGGGTATACTAAACTAAACTAAAAACTCATCTTTTCAGACAATCATATCTATAAATTGAAGAAATTCACCCGTAAATTGCATTGTGAGCTAGCCGGTCGGTGCTCACCTAAAGTCACTTAGAGAAAAAGTTTTAAAAAATCACGCATCTGTGCGCAAATGCGTCCACAGCCCGCAACGCTGTAAATAACTAAAAGTGTAAAAAATAAATTAAAAAATGGTAATATAATAATTTTGACGGCCTCCATGGCCGAGGGGTGAGGCTCTCGACTACGAATCCGAAGGTCGCGGGTTCAAATCCCGGCGTGCACAAGTAATTTTTATTAATTAATTTGTGTTGTTTCACAATTAATTAATTTAAAAATAATATATAGTGTATTTGCGCACGTTCCAGAGTGGAAGATACTCTCAGTATCGCCCTGGTGAAAGACCACCATTCAGAATTGAAACGTTCCTTGAAATGGCTTTTAGCCGTGTTTGGTGACCAGATCTGAATAGCCAGGTATTTTCCCTTTTCCCCACCTTCCTCTTCCCCTTCTCCTTCCCATCCCCAATACCTTCAGCCTCACAAAATTCCCCAATTGGTAATGCCATAGTCTCACTGGCTCCAGACGGTTGGGAGCAGTTTTGGGACTCTTGTGCGGTATTCATATAATTTATTTTTTTTTTAAATCCACTAGAAGCTTCTCACACATCATTTTATGAACGTTTTCCAGTATTAAAAATTATAAGTATTTCAATAAATAGCAACTCTTCTTGTGCCACCAATCCTCTAATAAATGTAACATCAACAGAAAAGGAGGATAAAATAGCAACTGTAAAACTATCATCTCTATACTTAAATTGTCTAATAAAACTGTGTTCATCTGGATCGACCTACCAGCTGCAGGGAAGTATGTTTTTATGTATCTGTTTGTACATAATTAGATAGAGAATAGGAAGTAATATTTGTACAGCGCCCTTGAGGTAATTTTTCACAAAAACGGCGATATACAAGTAATCCAATTATTATTATTATTATACATAGGGAACAGAACTAACTAATCATCACGTCGTTTCCAAAAGAGGACGGACCGCCAAAAAACTCGATCTTGGCGTACACTTCTCTTCTTTTATTCCGACTTCTGACATGGTATTTGATTTACTTGATCGCGCCATGTCTTCCTCGAGCGTCCCCTCACACTCTTTTCTTCGTTCATTTGCTCAACATGGCCAAACCATCTAAGTGTCCCTTTCGTAATCTTACTCATCAGCCTTGCATTCTTTACGAATCTCAACATTTATCACAAGATCATACATTGTTTTAGCACACATTGGCCTCAGAAATTTCATTTCTACGGCATTCATTCCGCTTTCATCCTTCTTCAGCCAGTTCCTCACTGTCATGCATCAGGGTTGGTATTAGCACTCCATTGTGGACTGCTAGTTTCGCTGGTGGAACGAATAAGGAAAATGAAAAAGATTCTTGGAGGACTACAGCTTTAAATCTACAGTAACAATTTATTCCATTTCATATTCCGTGTGTACACCCGCCAACAAACAATTGAT
This sequence comes from Halesus radiatus, assembly GCA_022606495.2. Lineage (NCBI taxonomy): Eukaryota > Metazoa > Arthropoda > Insecta > Trichoptera > Limnephilidae > Halesus > Halesus radiatus. The sequence goes on from JAHDVE020000803.1 coordinate 89,321, forward strand.
CTCAAAATATAAAATCATTATGAGTTAAACGTGTTTTTTATAAAATATTTTAAATGGCGCCATCTGTGAGTGCGTAATGCGTTTCGATTATCTTTGACAGGAATATACAAGCCAAAAATATTGCTATAAGCTGTGGGTCTTATGTCACCGGGAATAAGGTAATCGGCATATAATTCGAATCTAGGAATGTTTGTTGTGACCACTAAAAGCGGTTTTTGTTAATTTTGTGAAGAATTATGTAAGAAAAAATAAATTCCAATCAAAGAAAACTCTCACAAATAACCTTAGCTATAAAGCAGTAATTTTTAAACTTGTTTCTTACATACGTTAATAATTTTATAATAAATTATTTAGTAGTTTACTCTTATTTTTTTTATAACGTAAAACAATTTTTATTTTTATAAACAATAATTATTAATCTAAAACACTCATCCAAATTGAAAAAACCTTCCGAGCAAAGATAAATGTCGCCGGCAGGACTCGAACCCGCACCCTTCTAATGTCCGGTTAGATGCTCTACCGTTGAGCTACGTCGGCTTATCGCAAACCCGCCAAGTTAATCAATATATACTAGTGTTCCATTCAATAATTACTGTTTTTATTATATTTTCACCTCACCTCACCTCACCTCACCTCACGGTAGAGCATCTAACCGGACATTAGAAGGGTGCGGGTTCGAGTCCTGCCGGCGACATTTATCTTTGCTCGGAAGGTTTTTTCAATTTGGATGAGTGTTTTTAGATTAATAATTATTGTTTATAAAAATAATAATTGTTACCCTTTGCGCTATGCACAAAAATCTTGTCTTAAGTTTTTAAGAACTTTAGTTTATCAATTAATAAAACAATTTTATTTAAATTCCAATCAAACGAAACTGTAGGAAAAGCCTCAATTTATCCAAAGAAATTTTTGAATATTATGTACTTAACTCTAATATCATATTCTTAACTCTTAATATTGTGTACTTAACTGTAAATATGATGTACTTAACTTTTAATATGATGTACTTAACTCTTATTATGATGGAAATAACCTTTAATATTATGTACTTAACTCTTATTATGATGGAAATAACCTTTAATATTATGTACTTAACTCTTATTATGATGGAAATAACCTTTAATATTATGCACTTAACTCTTATTATGATGGAAATAACCTTTAATATTATGTACTTAACCCTTATTATGATGGAAATAACCTTTAATATTATGTACTTAACTCTTATTATGATGGAAATAACCTTTAATATTATGTACTTAACTCTTATTATGATGGAAATAACCTTTAGTATTATGTACTTAACTCTTATTATGATGGAAATAACCTTTAATATTATGTACTTAACTCTTATTATGATGGAAATAACCTTTAGTATTATGTACTTAACTCTTATTATGATGGAAATAACCTTTAATATTATGTACTTAACTCTTATTATGATGGAAATAACCTTTAGTATTATGTACTTAACTCTTATTATGATGGAAATAACCTTTAATATTATGTACTTAACCCTTAATATGATGTACTTAACTCTTAATATGATGCACTTAAACCTCAATATGATGTTCTTAACTCTTAATAATATGCATTTAACTAGCAATACTTTAAGCGTGTCCATTACGAAACTCATTAGAAGATACTTCTCAACCTTCCTCTTCGCTTTCCACTTTCCTACTTCCTTTAGCCACACTCCATTCCCTAAAAAACTGCAGAACATTGGAATCATTAGACGGAATTTCATTAAAAAAAACTTACACATTTAAAAAATATCCACCGAAATCTAGCATCTTTATGTGCCGTGTATTGTGTATGCATTACCATGGCAATACAAGCAGCTCCGCCACTGACCTCATTCAAACATATTATTATCATAAACAGTCGGCGAGATGCGAGCCACAAGACGAAGGCCTCGCCCAACGCGGATTTACACCGCGCGGTTTTACCTATACGCACGTTCGAGATTACAGTACAAATAATACACACCTCGACACGCAAGAGGAAGAAACCATAATAAGGAGGGCGGGGAGCAAGCTACAAGTGCCGCCAATTTAATTAAAACGGCAAATAAGGCATATACTGGACAAAGAAAAATTAAAAACTGTTTATCTTACAAATCTGGCCTGAAGACTAATACGGAACCATTTAAAATTGCTCAAAAACTGATTCTTAAAGTCATGTTCAAGAAAACTATTTTTTTTGTTCTTTTATCAATATAAAATCACTCACACATATTTCAATCAGATCGACCCCTTCCCCCCGACCCCCTCCTTTCCAGACCACAAAACAAATTACGTGATAATTTTAAATTTACATTTCTACTTTATTTTGTACAATTATATTTTCAATTTACTTGGAAAATCACCAGATTCACTTATAAATAATAATAATAATAATTGCATTACTTCTATAGCGCCGTTTTCGTGGGAAAATCACCTCAAGGGCGCTTTAATACCCACGCGGAAACCTGTAAATGGTCAAATTTATATCACTTACGCAATATGTGTTTTTTTTTATGTAAACTGTTTCTCTCACAAATAAGCAAATAAATAAATTTCGCTATATTATCTGGTTTACAAGGAACTCGAGTACTCGAGTCGGGCCATGTCAGAAGTCGGAATAACAGAAGAGAATGTATGAGGCGTTGTATGAATGTGAATGAAGCAAGAGGTGTATGCCAAGATCGAGTTGTTTGGCGGTCCGTCCTCTCTGCCTACCCCTGCGGGGAAACGGCGTGATGGTTGGTTAGTTAGTTTACAAGGAACTAGCTGATGTGTATCCGGTCTTGCTCGGGATTATTATTTTTTTTTAATAAAGTTATGAAGTTGTGAATTGTTGCTTGTCGTTTGGGTGCCACAACTGATTTGACAGCGAAAGTAATGCCCTGTGACGACTATTGCTATGTTTAAACAGTGAAAAAAAAAACATTAATTTGAAATTCAAAATATATCTAAATAATAAATAAATAAAGTTCCTTAAACACCTACTTGTGTTTTCCATTTTGAAAATATTCTACCCAAACAAACCTTCTTCTTTTGAATGTGTAATCTGTGGATAACCATAGTGGTATTATGGGCTAACCTCAATACAACATGGCGGGTTCAATGTTTTTCATACTAATTTTAAAACGTCATAGCAACAGTTTTACATGCCGGATTTCATTCAAACTACTCCCGGTACTAACGGCCGTTCTTCCCAACCTTACTGAGCAACTGCTGAGCCGAAATTTTGCCTCAGCACTGTTCAAATGCGCAAATTCGCCTTTCCCAACGAAATTCTCAGTCAAACATACGATCATCTTAAGTTATCGATTTTCTTGGATTATAGTTCTCCTCAGTAAAATACTAGTTATAAAAAGTGTCACCAGAGTGTCAAATGACAGCGTAAACGTCAAATGTCATAGATATCTATGGTCAAACGTCATTCGTTTCGCGAACTATTTTTTGTATCTATTTGTGTATTGACAATTTTGAATATGGAGAGCGAAAATGAAGATATTTTTAATGTAATACCAATAGCGGGTATGGACAGCGAATATGAAGACAGCGACGATGAAGACATTATTGATTGAAAATTGAAAGAAAGCACGAAAGACAAACGTCAAAAATGTCTACTTCCGTTTTCGAAAAAAAAAATATTTAAAAATTTATTCACCACTTCTCAGTATGTCCACATTACCAAAACAATATAATACATTTAAAGAAATCAATTAAGAAAACATTATCACTTAAATAAAGGTAGAACACATTATAAATGTAAAAACCTCACAGAATAGAGAATTTAATTATTTTCTAACTAAATCGGTTTTACCGATAATAAATCACTATTTTTAAAAACCCGTCCCAATTAAAATTGGGTGGGAGTAAATAAAATCACATAAATAAGTCGTCACAATGTGGATTAACCGCAGTTCGTAAATGGCCTTGAAGCGTCGAAACAGCTGTCGCAATAATAAAAACTGAAAATACTTTCAGAACTTACTATCAACATTATTGAATTTAAAAAAAAATTGATGACAATGTCGTATTTGAAATTTTGTATAACAAAAAAGTTTTTTTTACCTCTCCGTGATGAGATCGGCCCGCTGGAGTGTTTTCCGGCAGGAAGTAGAGGCGCAGGCTGGCCAGGGTCTTGCCCGACACGCGGTCCGTCCACAGCAGCTGGAGTTCACCTGCAACAAGGGGAGGGGGAGGAAATGAGTCACTGAAGGTCGGTAAACATCTCTGACCAACTGAAAATTGCTAGATCCACCCCAGATTCCTCGGAACTCCTACAACGGATCCAACTACGAGTTAGATATAAACTAACTAGATAGGACCAAATTCTAAGCCTCCCCCGATGCAAAACTACTTCATCTATCGGGCATCACACATCTTCAACACGCATTACTCACGAGTTGACATCTTTAACTCTGCACCACACTCCATAAAGTCGCACCGGCGATCTATCGAGCCTTTATAACTTCAGAAAATATAAAATAATTTATTTTATTTATTTATTTATTGTTTCTTTACATTGCATATATTTTTTGGAACGTTAAAATTAATAATAATAATGTTTTAATATATTTTTATATAACAAATGATATCCTCACTGGTATTTCCCGTGCTGAGGATTTCATTTACAAAATATTAAATAACATTATATTAAATTGATGTGCTTGATGAAATTTTTTTTAAATAATTGTAAGGTGAGGTGTTTTAAGTGCAGTTGAGTGGTTTCGGTGTTAGTCTGTATTTGGTGTTAATATATTTTCTATTTCAGATCTCCCTGTGTAACGTATCCAGAGTTTTATTTGATTTTTAAATTTATTATGGTTGTTGTGATTTTTAAAGGATGGTGTGATTTTGTTGTAGAGTTTAGTACCATAGCATAAGAGGTTTTTTTGTCCAAATATTGTGTTTGTGGTTGCTTGTTGTATGTGTTTTTGAATCTGAGATCTAGTGTTTGTAATATGTGTGATTGTTGTTATTTTCTGTATTTATGAATGTAAAGTAGTATTGTTTTAGAGTACAACTGTTTTATTGACATAATGTTAAGATTGTTAAAGATTTCGTCAGTGCTAGTTCTTACAGGGACTTTAAGTATAACCCTCATACTACCACCAATCTATTAACATTCTTCTTTATATATATATACAATTATACATTTATACATACACTATTTTTCTTGTTTTTTCATTAATATAAAATCACACACATTACAACTAGATCAACCTCCCTCCCCCCTTCCTTTGCAGACCCCAAAAACAAATTATATTCAACTTTTAAATTTATATTTCTTCTTTATTTTGTGTAATTGTATTTTTAATTATCTTTTTAATAAATAATATCCAAGTGTAAATGGTTAAATTTATATCAGTCATTCATTACACTTCATTTTTTATGTAAACTGTTGGTCTACCAAATAAAAAAGAAAACTAAAAAAACATTATCTGGGGCCTTAGACGTCCCTTATCGTACACACAGAAACAACGAATTGCTTTTCCTCACTCAACACTCTACTACCATAAGTATGGGGTACCATTCTCCACTGTCCAGAATGCTGAGACTTGCTCACTCAAGTCAGAGCATTGAAATTTGTGGTACCAGTCCTTTTTGCCAGGCTTTACGAAAATAAAACCTCGAAGATTATCATGTAAAATGCCTAAACTCATGAACTCCAACAAACCTTTGTTGAGGTTTTGACTAGAATGTTCTCTCAATATTGTCATTACGTCATTCATGTATGATGTATGCACTGTTATTTTTTTCAGTAGCTCTTGTTAATTTCATTTCATTTTATATATTTTGTGTAATTGGACATTGGTCCGACATAAAAAAAAGACAATGTATTTATTTTAAGGCTTAAAGACTTTTGCCTTAACTGCGGTTCCGGTTCTCTTGAATAACAGCCGTCATTCAGCGAATGACATTCTATACAAATATACATATTTGGGTAGTTTTAACAAAAGAAAAACTTAATATTATGAAAGTATTGACTTTAAACATTATCATTGAGTCATTTAAAAAAAAAAAAAAACAAAAAAAACAAAAAAAAACAAAAAAAACAAAAAACAAAAAAAAACAAAAAAAAACAAAAAAAACAAAAAAACAAAAACAAAAGAAACAGAAACAAAAACAAAACAAAACAAAACAAAAACAAAAACAAAAACAAAACAAAACAAAAAACAAAAAAACAAAAAAACAAAAAAACAAAAAACAAAAAACAAAAAACAAAAAACAAAAAACAAAAAACAAAAAACAAAAAACAAAAAAACAAAAAAACAAAAAACATTCAAAAACAAAAAAAATGGTGGTACAGACCTACGGCCATCAGCTCGGAGTCGGGCCAGAGTTTGACGAAAAAAAAGTCGCCGATGGCCACGATCTGGTCCTGCCCGGACTTGCGGTTGACTTTCAGCGCCTTGTAGAAGGCGTACGGGCCATGGTGCCCCACCGGTGTGCCCAGGAGCTGCAATAACAACAAAACAATGCTCAATAAATTGGGTGGCGGAATAATAGTCAAGAGTCAAAGTAAATAACTTCGGGCTGCATCCCTGAGTTTCGTCGTCGGCTCATAAAGCTGAAAAATACTTAACTCAATCTTATTAATATTACCATTTTTTTTTAGTATTCATGGCAATATAGCATGGCACCAAATTAATATACATAATCTCTTCATACTTAATTATTATACCTTTTTCTAGATATATTATATTACTATACTATGTCAATACTAGCCGTTTTCCCTTCTATTTTTGTACAATGGCACTTAATATGACCTAGACTTGTCAATTTGACTGTCCTAAAACGGGATTTGTTCCCAGTTGGGCAGTCAAAGCTTTCTTAAATGTAGATGTAAAATAATGTGTGTTTCAAATAAATAAATAGTAATGCAGTAACTTCTGGAACTAACTCCACATGATGTACAACCATAAAATGAATCCCATACGTGCGTTTTTAATTCAGCCTCTATGAGACTGTCTGTTCTAAGAAAAAGTTCATACAATTCAATAAAATCGATCTGTTTTTAATGCATTATAACGCATTCACAGAGTTTTTGGCATTGCATATACATTGCATAAACGGTACTATTATTATGAATAAGATTAAATATCCGCAATCTTATAAATACTTGTACAAATTGAATTAATAAATACTCATGGCGCTTCGGTGGCAAACCGTGAAAGCGAGGAAACCTTTAAGAATCTGTTGGTTGCCCGGGTGCGCAGCGACCACGAGATAGACATGGCACGAACAAGTGAATCAAATACTCGAGTCGGGCCGTGTCAGAAGTCAGAATAACGAAAGATAATGTATGAATGCCAATGAATCAAGAAATGTATGCCAAGATCGAGTTGTTTGGCGCACCGTCCTATCTGCCTACCCCTACGGAGAAACGACGTGACGGTTAGTTAGTGAGAGTGATATTGTACGTTCTAAATACATCTTTGTCTATATTTTTTGAATAGTCGTAAAATGGAACGCAGTTGGATTGCTGACCTTTTTTTAAGGGAGAGATCGATTCAGACGGTTGCTGATGGTTTCATCTCTTCCTCGCGTTCAATAAATGCTGGCGTCCCACGGGGATCGGTTTTGCCACCGACTTTGTTTTTGTTGCACATCAATGACCTCTTAACATGTGCACCAATCCATTGTTACGCTGATAACAGTACAGTCCATGATAGCTTTTTGTTTGACAACCCCCGAAAGAGCACACAAACTGCAACTGGCTTTGAAGCAGAGAATGGACGGTTACCTCGAGAGGGTCTCCTCTTGAGGTAAGAATAACCTCGTCAAATTTAATGTTTCAAAAACCTAATCATATTTGATTACGTCTAAAAGGAATCGAAATTACAATCTAGTCTCCTTTAATGGAAGCAATCTTCCCAACAAGCCCTCCATTGATATGCTTGGTGTAACCTTAAGCGACCAGCTCAGGTATGGGGGCTCCATCGAAGCCAGAGTAAAGTTAGCCTCTCAGAAGCTGGCCGTATTGTACAGAGCCCGCAGATACTGCAGATAGTACACAACTGCTGACCCTGTACAAATCGCAAGTGCGCCCCACTGTAGAATTTGGCAGCCACCTCTAGTTGGGAGCCCCGAAATATCTGAAAAACCCTTGACTCTGTGCAGAAACGGGCATAAATAAGCACGTTCAAACGTCAGATGGGAATTGTGTCGTTGTTCTACCGGTATTTTAATGGAAGATTCTCTGAGGAACTAGCGTCATTGATCACTTCGGCAGCGGTGCATAGGTTGGAAACACGCCAAACGCGCGCCCAACATTTGCACACGGTTGACATTTGTCAAATGAGAACGGGTCGCTTCTACGACTCGTTCTTGTGTTCAACAACTCGGCTGTGGAATGGTCTGCCGGCCTGTGTTTCCTCCCTCCCACAACATGGGTATCTTCATGAACAAGGTTCACTCCTTCCTATCTTCTAAAAGACCCTCCACAGAGAATCTCCAAAGATGATAAAGGAAGGCCTTGAGGGAAATGATTTCCCTCAAGGCCTCCTGTGTAGAGTTATTGTAAAAAAAAATAACTAAGTTAACTTCATGTCGAAAACGAATTTAAATATAAATATGTATCTATAAATTAATTAAAAATTACTTTGTATTCAACACTTCAGTAGTATTTATATATCAACATGTTTCGAAAGCGATGCTTTCCTCATCAGGAATACGAACAAAACAATCAAAATAATTAGTATACAAAGTAATTTTAAATTCATTTATTAATAATGACGCCACAAAGTGAATACTAATCTTTTGAAGAAAATATATATATATATACTCGTAAGTAGAAAATTTTTCTCGGTTTACCCGCGTAATCTAGTCCTTAGGTTCAGTGAGGTTACTTCTGGATTGTTCAGTGATCACTTCAAAACAAAACTCAAGACATAAGGCCTCTGAAGACGGACATTGCGATTTGTCCGAAACGTCAGGAGTTATATATATTCGTACAGGTGTATTCCACCGGAGCCCAGATAAACGGTGTCAAAGGTAGATCAACAAAGGTCATTAAAATCTTACTAGATCAACATACTACGGGAAGATGTGATTACATATATTTATATCTACCTCTATTTTTACAAAATAATAGCGATTTTTTTCTAAAAAAAAACCATTATAATAATAACGCGAATTTCACTGAAAAATTAACATAAATGAATGCCTAACTAATAATTACCCATGTTGAGTACTGAAACCAAATCGACACAATTTGCTTTTAAGGCAGTTATTTGAAATTTTGTAGTCAGAGGGTAAAGGAAATACACCTCCAAGCATTTCTACCTTCCACCCCCCTAACCCCCTTCCATCGCCCCTCCCCCCCCACTCCCCTTCGCCCTTTGCGGAGAGCACCGCAAAACAGCAATGACGGAGACATACAAATTTTCGTGAATATTTTATCATACAGGAAAGTAACACTATAATAGGAGAGTATGTACTGTATAAGAAACGATGAATGAATGTGAATGAAGCAAGGAGCAAGTGTATAGTTGAGAAATCAGCAGATATATATAATTTTTTTCATTTATTTGAATATCGCACAAGAGTCGCAGCTGCGGCCAACCGTCGGGAGAAGAATATGCGGAAGAGGAAGGCGGGGGAAGTACCTGGTTATACAGATCTGGTCACCAAACACGGTTAAAGCCATTTCAAGCAATGTTTCGATTCTGAATGGTTGTCTTTCACCAGGACGATACTGACAGTATCTACCACTCTAGAACGTGCTGCAAATATACTACGTATTATTTTGAACGCAAAAATTGTGAAATAACACAAAGTAAACCGAAGGATTTGAACCTGCGACCTCCGGATTCGTAGCTGAAGATCGTAATCACTCAACCACGGAGGCCGTCATATAGTTTTTAAGCAATAATGTTTTTCAATGGAGTTCCTTATTTATTTATTAGTTTTCTCTATATATAAAAATTAATGTTTGTCTGTGTGTCCTCGATTTTCTAGAAAATGACTATCGGTTTCGCTGAAAATAGCACAGTTTGTTCTTATCAGTGCCGGGAAGGTTTAGAGAGTAGTTTGAATGAAATCCAATATGTAAAACTGTTGCTATAACGTTTTAAAATTAGTATGAAAATCATTGAACCCGCCATGTTGTATTGAGGTTAGTCCATAGATATACCACTCTGGTTAGAAAAAGATTACATTCTAAAAAAGGAGATTTTTTTGGGTAGAAAATTTTCAAAATGGAAAAACAGAAGTAGGTATCCACTTAATAACTTTATTAACTAACTAACTAACCACCACGCCGTTTCCCCGCAGGGGTAGGCAGAGAGGACGGACCGCCAAACAACTCGATCTTGGCATACACTTCTTGCTTCATTCACATTCATACATCGTCTCATACATTCTCTTCTATTATTCCGACTTCTGACATGGCCCGACTAAAGTATTTGATTCACTTGATCGTGCCATGTCTTCCTCGGACGTCCCCGGCTTCTTCTTCCATTCACATTCGCGTCATACATTCTTCTTACACTCCTTTCTTCCTTCATTCGCTCCACATGCCCAAACCATCTAAGCGTTTCTTTCTTAATCTTACTCATTACGCTTACATCAGCCTTGCATTCTTTACGAATTTCAATAATTTTCACACGATCATACATGGTTTTACCACACATTCGTCTCAGAGATTTAATTTCTACGGCATTCAGTTTACTTTCATCCTTCTTCTGCCAATTCCACGCCTCACTGCCATACATCAGGGTTGGTATCAGCACTCCATTGTGGACTGCTAGCTGCGCTTCTTTGAACAACTTTTTGTTACCGCCAATAGCTTTATTATTTAGATATATTTTGAAATTCGAATGAATGTTTCTTTATTTCATTATTTTGAGATAGTAATAGTCGTCAAAAGGCATTACTTCAGAATGCTAATTATGGCACCCAAACGACAAGCACAAGAATTCACAACTTCATAGCTAGTTTAATATTTTCTATAAGATTTAACTTACAATAGTGACACAGGTGTAAAAATTATTTAGCGGGTACATCGACAGTGCCTAGTCACTTATAGAATAAGTAAAAAATACCACGCATCGGTGCGCAAATGTGTTCACAGCCCGCAACACTGTAAATAACTAAATGTGAAAAAAAAAAAGTAAATATCTATTAAAACCTCTTAAGCTTTTCAAGGTTATTTGATAAATATTTTCCAGCCCTAAAAATAACAAGTATTTCAAATAAATAGCAACTGTAAAACTATCATCTCTTCTTGTGCCACCAATCTTCTAATAAATGTAACATCAATAGAAAAGGAGGATAAAATAGCAACTGTAAAACTATCATCTCTATACTTAAATTGTCTAATAAAACTGTGTCCATCTGAAGTAGTGGTGGGCGAATCGGATCGATGATCCGGATCACTCACAACAGGTTCGCTGATCCAGCTCGATTGAACGACGGTTCGCGTCTCCCCGCACCATGCCCTCTCCCTCGCTCCCTTGGCCCACCTAATGACGTCCTTAACACGCTCTTACACGATCCATGTTTCGTCCAGTTTTCATGTGGATTGTCTTTACAGAGAGCTCATTTAGTGATCCGGCTCACTAAACCGAGCCGCTTCGCCCACCGCTAATCTGAAGCGACCTACCAGCTGCAGGTAAGTATGTTTTTCTGTATCTGTTTGTACATAATTAGATAGAGAATACGACTATTATTTAACATGTCTAAATATTTAAAATGTCTCATGAACAAATTCAGCAATGACATTGTCTACGTATAATTCAAAATAATTTGCAACAGAGGCGAATATACACAAAACACACAGCGCATTCACTCATACCCATGGTCTTGAGACGCATCTTGTTAGTAATTGATGAGGATGTACTCCACACCTGACCTCAAGAAGGAGTCGTAGAAAAGACCCGTTCTCGTGTAACAAATTTCAACCGTATGCACCGGTACACAGTCAACGTTTGCATGTTGACTGTGTACCGGTGCCGAAGGAATCAATTAAGCTAGTTCCAGCATTCCCACCTGACGTCTGTGCTCCAAAGATTGCAATCCGTTTGTTAAGATCGGCGAATCTATCAAACGGACCGCCCGTTTCTGCCAGAGTTAAGGGTTTTCTTCAGATATTTTGAGGCTCCCGACCAGAGGTGGCTGCCAAATTCTACAGAGATTACACTTGCGATTTGTACAGGGTCAGCAGTTGTGTACTGTTAAAGTATCTGCGGACTCTGTACAGTACGCCCTTATTTTAGTCATCTTGCGAATTGTACTGAATTGTGATTCTTGACGTCACGGGTATACGCTTTTTCACAAGTTCACTTCAAAAGCTCATAACTTCATAATTATTAGAAATATCGAATAACTAATTTTAGTGTCGTTATTATCTCTTTAAACATAATAAATTTTCATTAATTGATAAACTAAAGTTTTTAAGACAAGATTTTTGTGCATAGCGCAAAGGGTAACAATTATTTTTATAAACAATAATTATTAGCCTGAAACACTCATCCAAATTGAAAAAAAAATTCCGAGAAAAGATAAATGTTGCCGACAGGACTCGAACCTGTACCCTTCTGATTACCGGTCAGATGCTCTACCGTTGAGCTACGTCGGCTTATCGCAAACCCGCCAAGTTAATCAATATATACTAGTGTTTCATTCAATAATTACTGTTTTTATTATATTTCACCTGTAAACATCCAACTTTATCAGTATGAGAAAGGCTTGTAACGGCTAAATCCCTCAATAGATGGCGTCGAGACAAATTATGTCTACATTTTATTGGTGAAATTTGCTTTGTCTTGTCTAATATTTATTAATTGATAAACTAAAGTTTTCAAGACAAGATTATTGTGCATAGCGCAAAGGGTAACAATTATTTTTATAAACAATAATTATTAGCCTGAAACACTCATCCAAATTGAAAAATATATAAATAATAAATTTTCATTTAAAAATTAATTAAAAAATAAGAAATAACGACATTATCAAATGGTGTCATCCATTCGAACAATCCCGCGTCGAATGGCTCCGAAGGACCCGTCAGCGGACGCGAAGCGATCGAACCTCCGGCAAGCAGGCCCGGTACCGCGTAGAGAGGGAACAGAAAGACAAAGAAAACTCCAAATTCGGCAATGGATTAGGCGACCTTTCTACAATTGTCTGTCGTTTTGCGTAAATTTGTTGTTTTGTCCATCCCAAAATGGGAGATATGTTCTGCTTCATAATTTTGAATGGCCGATATATTTAAAGCGATTTAATTATAACATTATTTTTAAATAATTGAAAATAATAAACTAATTAAAAAATTACTTTGTATTCACAAGTTTATAATATGCGTAGATATCAACATGTTTCGAAAGCGATGCTTTCTTAACTAACTAACTAACCATCAGGACTTTTCGCCGCAGAGGTGGGCAGAGAGGACGGACCGCCAAACAACTCAATCTCGGTATACACTTTTCGCTTCATTCAGATTCATACATCGTCTCATGCATAATCTTCTGTTATTCCGACTCACTATTTGATTAACTTGATCGTACCATGTCTTCCTCGGATGTCCCCGACTTCTTTTTCCATTCATATTCGCGTCACATATTCTACTTACACTCATTTCTTTGTTCATGCGCTCTACATTCACAAACCATCTAAGCGTCGTAGACACAGTGACCTTCCCCTTGTTTCGAAAGTCAAGTGTGCAAAATTTCATCAAGCTCAGAATAAAACTGTAGATTTGTATACAAAATAAACAAACATTGCCCACCCAGGACATTCCTATTTATATAACAGAAGAAGATGTAGATAGATAGAAGATATTATATTACAAAAAAACTTTTTTTTATATATTCAATAGAAATTCGTTTATCTCAAGTTGAATAACTGAAACATGCTGTATGTTAGCAATGCACCTGTGAGAGTACTTCGTGTCGGCTGCCATACCTATATTATTTGTAAATTCTGATATTTGAATTTATTAATTAACTAAATAAATAAAAATGTACTTTGTTCACACCAATTTTATATTTTACCATTATATTTTATTTAAAAAAAACATATACCTATTCTTTATGTACCAGTTATGATACTACTCGTATCATCATCAGGATACACAGTGTAACAAAACAAGTATAAACATTTAACAATCACACTTAACAACGGCTTTATTTTAAACAAATACATATTGCGTAATCAATATAAATCTATTAATTAAAGTACAAATTGTGAAACAAAATTTAAAAACAAGAACAGATTATTTTTTTCAATGTATATCTTCTTCTCTATATATAGAAAAACGATTGTTTATCTAAATTCTAAATGTTCTCGATTTTTTAGAAAATTACTGGATCGGTGTAGGAAGGTTTAGAGAGTTGTTTGAATGAAATTCAATATGGAAAACTGTTGCTATAACGTTTTAAAATTAGTATGAAAAACGTTGAACCCTCCATGTTGTATTGAGGTTAGCTCATAGATATACCACTCTAGTTAGCCACAGATATAATATATATATATATTCAAAAGAAGGTTTGTTTGGGCAGAATATTTTCGAAACAGAAAACACAAGTAGGTACCTACTTAAGTTTTTTTTTATTATTTAGAGATATCTTGAAAAAATAAATGTTTGGAATGAAATAAAATCTAATAGTGAATGTTTCTTTGTTTAGAGATAGTGATAGTCGTCACAAGGCATTACTTTCGGTGTCAAATCAATTATGGCACCTAAACGACAAGTAATCACAATTTTATAACTTACCAAAAAAAAAACCCCCAAGCAAGGCCGGGTACACATCAGTTAGTATTTTATATATATTTTTACTACTTAAAGATAATCTACATAAATTTAAGTATCGAAAGAGTAACCTCTGGGCAAAGAGCAAATGGCGTTACCGCTCAGCCACTATGAACGGAACGCTTCTGAAACGCGTTTAAAAAGAGCACAAAGAGAAAATAACGCATTCGTAAACAACACAAATAATCGATAAGAATGAAAATTATTAAAATTATTATATTAAAACCATCATTTACAAACCAGCCCCAGAAGAGGTACATATTCACAAGATATTGGTTTTTGTAACGGTCCCTAAATCCGGTACTAAATTCCACACCAATAAGGAAAAGGGTATTTTCATTTACAGCGCCATGAAAACGTTCATACGTAGATTTAAATCAACCTTTTTCCAAAGTCACTCGAAATTTCCTAGCGAGTGTGTCACTAAATCGAGACCGGCATTAAAGCCAGAGTTTCAAAACGAAACTCGTGCCTCAGTTCGAATGACTGGAAAATAATTAATTAACTAAATAATGATCACGCCGTTTCTCCGCAGGGGTGGGCCGAGAGGATGGACCGCCAAATGGCTCGATCTTGGCACACATTCCTTGCTTCATTCACATTCATACATTCTCTTCCGTTATTCCGAAGTCTGACTCCTTTCTTCGTTCATTCGCTCTACACATCCAAACCATTTAAGCGTCCCTTTCTTGATCTTACAGATTACGCTTACATCA
This sequence comes from Halesus radiatus, assembly GCA_022606495.2. Classification (NCBI taxonomy): domain Eukaryota; kingdom Metazoa; phylum Arthropoda; class Insecta; order Trichoptera; family Limnephilidae; genus Halesus; species Halesus radiatus. Next base: position 104,788 of record JAHDVE020000803.1, read on the forward strand.
GCCTTGCATTCTTTACAAATCGCAACATTTTTCACACGATCATAAATGGTTTTACCACACATTCGCCTCAGAGATCTCATTTGTACAGCATGCCTCACTGTCATACATCAGGGTTGGTATCAGGATTCTGTTGTGGACTGCTGGCTTCGCTTCTTTGGACAAATAGATTAATAATTATTTATTTTAAGAAAAACTCTTCCGGGTTACGAATAACCTGACAATATTAGAATCCCCCCTACGACCATCATTATACTGAGGATACTTTGCTTGTGCAGTGATGAGGGACTTGCAAGGAACTCATAGCTTTGAACCGCTTGGCGGTGCTGTATTCATCGCTTCAATAAGGTAATAAAAAGTATTACCTAATCTAGTTTTAAATAATTTGATGGATTCGTTTCACTTAATTTAAGTGATATTGAAGGTTATATTGTCTTAAAAAGATGATATTGAAGGTCAGATTGTCCTAATAAGGTGATACAGAAGGACAGATTGTCTTAATAAAAAGTAATATTGAAGGTCTAATTGTCCCAATAAGGTGATAATGAAGGTCAGATTGTCCAAATAAGGTTATGTTGAAGGTCAGATTATCTTAATACACCGTATCATCCATATAAATGTCAATTTGCTTAATTACGCCATATTGAAGTAGTTTTTTTTAACCAATTTAGGTATTTCACAAGTTACAAACTAAGATAACTTATTGAATATATGTACATGGATCAATTATCTGTCCATATTTTAACTGCAGTAATAAAGTCAATACTGAAATAAAAGGCAAACATTTGAAACACAAACGCGTTATGAAAAAACGCGTTAATTCAATAAAATATAATATAATTTCATTTAATCTATTTTAGAATAGAAGCAGTAGATTCCGCCGGTGTCCGCCCCGAGGGACACTGGCGGAAACGACGTTCAACTCCGCAACCGAATATTTAATAATAATAATAGAATCATATTAAAAACAGTTCAAATGTTTTAACTGTGATTCCGATGCAGTAAAGTAAGTTGTAACTTTACTGCAGCGGTGAAGTATTGGTAGCAAACTTGACCAAAGATCCGGAGGTTGACGAAGCGAATTATGACATTAATAAAATAATTAGGGAATAATCGAATTTTTGTTGGTGTTCATATCTTGTTTTTTTTTTTTTTTTAATGTGTACCACACAGTAATCCCAGCTGCTCTCAAACGTCTGGAACAAGTGTGACTACGTCATCCCCGATTAGGGTATGATGGGAAGGGGAAGATAATGAAGTACCTGGCTATTGATATCTGGTTACCAAACACGGCTAAAGCCATTTCGAGCAACGTTTCGATTCTGAATGGTGGTCTTTCACCGGGACAATACTGAAAGTATCTACCAGTCTGGAACGTGTAGAAAATATCTTCTATTATATAAAGAAGAATGTCCAGGGAGGGCGGTGTGTGTTTGCTTTGTATACAAATCTACAGTTTTATTCTGAGCTTGATGAAATTTTGCATCCATAACCTTCGAAACAAGAGGAAGTTCACCGTCTACATGGGGTTTCAACAAACCATTCCCTTCCTCATTTCCCATCCCTTAAAGCAGAATATTAGTACTTCTTGATGAAATTTTGCACACTTGACGTTCAAAATAAGAGAAATACTACTTGGCAGGGGGGGGTTTATGGGTGGGTTTAAGGGCATGGGTAGAGTTAGGGGTAGGGGTAAAACATCACCATTTCAAAACTTTCCTCCATACCATTCATAACCCCGAGCAACGCCGGGTACTTCAGCTAGTACAATATATTATTTTTAATTAATCAAATAAATTTTACTGGGCATTGATCTAGCGCCGCGGTGGCGTATTGGTTAGCGTATTTGGATTCGGAATCGGAGGTTCGGTGTTTTGTTAAACGGCCTACCGCATATTTTTAAATCAATTCATACAATATAATTTCGAATTTATATTAACGTACTATAGCCGATGTGTACCCGACCTTGCTCGGGATTATCATTATTTTTTTGGAATAAAGTTATGAAGTTGTGAATTCTTGCTTGTCGTTTGGGTGCCATAATTGATTTGACAGCGAAAGTAATGCCTTGTGACGACTATTACTATCTCTAAACCTGGATGATATTTGCAACGATTATAAGAGCATCGCACAAGAGCTATTGCATAATTCTTTTTTAGTTTTTTTTATTATCTTTTTTTACAATATCATGCACGTGTATTATTTATTCACTTGTATTCATGTAGATCAGGCTATTACTATTTTTATTTTAAAAAAAAGTATTATCTGCAAATTAAAAACCTTTCCCTTTATAACTTCTCTGTGTCATGCACTTTACATTATTATACATACATATATATATATATATATATATATATATATATATATATATATATATATATCATAAATATGTTATCCTTCCTTTTCTCAAAAAGATCCTCCGCACAGAATCCTTAAAAAAATGGCAAAGACCTTGAGGGAAATTATTTTACTCAGGGCTTCCTGTGTTGAGTTAATGTGAATTTTTTTTATCGGAAATCTTTATTATGTTGTGACATTTACCACGAATTAAGGTTAAATTTATTCTTTTATCTTTTGTGGTATGTACATAAATCTTATCATACAATATTTCGTATGAAAAATATACTTGCATCCGTTGTAGTTAGAATCAGTATGGTCCTGTGTCCTGTATATTAACCTGCTGGTAAACAGTACAAATCTTATGAACATCTTTATGAATCATCACCCTCATTGGTGACATTATACAGCTGAGCTAGTGGATGCAATCTGCTAGAATTAAGTTATCAATAATCCTTGAAAAAAAAACTTAACAGATGTAAGTATATTTGTACAGCTCACCCGGGGTGATTTTTCGCAAAAACGGCGCTATAAAAATTGTTCAAATATTATTATTAACACGTTCAGAACAAATTTCGAGTACTAGCTGAAGTATATCAGAAGTCGAAATAATAGAAGAGAATGTATGAATGTAAATGAAGCAAGAGGTGTATGCCAAGATCGAGTTGTTTTGCGGTCCGTCCTCTATGCCTACCCCTGCGGTGACACAGCATGATGGTTAGTTAGTTAGTTTAGCCAAGTACCCGGCGTTGTGTTATTACGCCTACGCCTACGCCTACTCCTACTCCTACTCCTACTCCGACTCCGACTCCGACTCCGACTCCGACTCCGACTCCGACTCCGACTCCGACTCCGACTCCGACTCCCACTCCCACTCCCACTCCCACTCCCACTCCCACTCCCACTCTTACCCCTACCAAGTAATTTTTCTCTTATTTTGAAAGTCAATTGTGCGACATTTAGAAAAAAAAGTACCAAGTGTTTTGTAATTGTTAAAACCGCACAAGAGTTCCAACTATTATTAAAATAAAGATACAGGCATTCAAATTCTTCACCGTAATAGTAAAGGCAAAAAAATTAGTTTAAGTGCTAGTATAGATGTCGCTTCGCTGTATAAGTGGAGCCAGCAAATACATCGAAAACCGCTCCAAACCTGTTGCCCAGATCATGCATCCTATTGGCTAATGACAGAGACTGATAGTTGGTTATGTAAGTGTTATAGAAAAATGTTACAGCTTGTCTTGTGTTCCTCGTCGGTACATTTAATTTAATTGTGGCGAGGATGGCAGGGCTGTCAATTAATGATTCTACATAATTCTCCCGCCAGACAGCGTAATCAGATGCAGACGTCAGACAATAATAGATGCTAATAAATAAATTTAAAAAAACCTAGCTTTAAAAATGAAAAAAAAAACATTTTAGCAAGCAAATGCAAGTTTCTCACATTATCGAGTATCCGTGTCAGGGTCACCTTTATTTTACACAGAAATACGATTGTGCAAATTAAGTTATGCCGCTTTTTGTTAAAGTCTTTAATTAATCCGAGACGCATCACATTTCGATAGTTCCTATTACGAAAGGTGTTTATTTAATCATTTCAATAATGATACCTTGCAGGTGAACGGAGAACGAAAGAAACATCCTGAATTTAAGGGGAACGGCCGCACGGCCTGTTTCATACAAAACTTAATTTTGGAAGTGAGTATTTTGTTGTCCTAGCAGTCCACAATGGAGTGCTGATACCAACCCTGATGTATGGCAGTGAGGCATGGAATTGGCAGAAGAAGGATGAAAGTAAACTGAATTCCGTAGAAATGAGATCTCTAAGACGAATGTCTGGTATGGTTTTATGGTATGATCGTGTGAAAAAATATTGAAATTCGTAAAGAATGCAAGGCTGATGTTAATGAGTAGATTAGCAGTGACGTTACCGTAAACCCACTTATACAGACATAACTATCCATAACACCTCAAATCATCCAACCTCCCACAAACATTCCGCTTTCCACTCGATGATACACCGGTTAGTTACAGTCCCGTTATCAAATGCTAATTTTTCACTAGAACTATCCATAATTAAACAAATTGCAATAAATAACGGTTATCATGAAAACTTAGTCATTAACATACTAAATAAAAAACTAAAAAAAAATGTCGTCAAATAAGTTTTTATTCAACAGTACCCCCCCTAATAATATAACAAATAATAATAATCAACCGTATCAATGGCGTAGAATCTTATATATCAATAACTTTTCCCAACAAAGCATTAAAACCCTTCCGTCAGAGATTAAACCAGCATTTTTCACAGATAATAGTTTAGGTAAATTTTTAATTAACGGAAAAGATAAAGAAGACAGTTTAGGCCACTCAGGCATTTATTCACTTCAATGTAATGATTGCCCGGCGTTCTATGTAGGCAAACCGTCGCGTAATGTTAATATCCGTGTAAAAGAACACTTAAGATGTCTAAATAATAATGGTTTCTCCGAATTTGCTAACCATCTCTTAGAAACAGACCACACATTTGATAAAAATACAGGCACTAGTTTACTGCATAAAAATGTAACCGGCATTCGATTAGATAACCTAGAAGCATTAGAAATAAGGAAAGCAAAAAACACTAATAGTAGACTAATAAATAATGAAATAAATTTAAATAAAAGTCCAATCTTTAAATTATTCCCAATAAACAAAGTACATTCCCTTCCCGATCAGCAGGCACCTGCTGATCTCCCACCCTTGGCCCTTCACTAGCCTGTTTGTATCATTCCATAACACATGTGCATCTTAGTTCATAGTTTAGTTGTATACTGCCCTGAAGAAGCTACGGTAGTAGCGAAACCCGGTCGGCTAAAGTATAAATAAAAGTGATGTAAAACAAAGTTATTGTTTTATTTTATAAATTATAATGTCACATCACCAAGTTACCGCTTCATATGAAAAAAAAATATTATTTTAGTTGGAACCAACATTAAAAAAATTCTACGAATTCTTTAAAAGCATTTACTTTGAGGTTTGCCATAATAACAATATAAACACATACATTTGTCTTAAACAAGATATATATAATAAGAGTTAGTTTCTATGGCGCAGTTTAACTAAGGTTCACCTCAATTGGTCTTAAATAACATAAACCTAATATAAATAGAAAATAACAGATATGCTATACGAATGAAGTTTAAAACTATGTCTTAAAATATTCATGAGCCGCAGACTCACGTACATGAACATTTTTTAAAATATAATGTAACAATCAAAAATAAGCTAAGGATATAAATCATCAAATGTAAAGTACAAATAACAAAAGAGAAAGAAAATAGTTGTTTAAAACAAATTCATAAAATAATATAAACGCATACATTTGTTTTGAACCCCTTCAATTTAATAAAATAATGGACGGTATCAGAAGTAACCTTCGTTTGGAATATATTAAGAATAAACTAAGATTCAAAATAATGATAGACATACATGAATATTTGGGTGTTGGAGAGGGATTCGACCAAAGGAGAAGGGGTAAATAGGGGGTTTTCTGGAGGAACAAAGCTTTTCACGGCAAAAATATGTAAAAAATTACTAGATTATTCAATATATTAGTATTAGTATTTGATGATTTTCTAATTACCAGTATTACTAAATTAACTAGTTTTTGCCTTTATGAATACGGTGAAGAATTTTAAATTGAAGCGGTTCAAAACAAATTTATACGATAATTATGGAAAGCCACAAGGTAAATTCTTTTTGCGAATATTGAAATTTACATGGCGTATAATGTAAAAAAAAAACATCAGTTTCATTACAAAAAACCTTAGCAACCAAATTAGTGAAACAAATTAATTTTTTCACTGTACGGAATTTCTCCACTTCTGAACCCCTTTCCCTCACATCCCAGCGCATGGAGCTTTAAAACGTTAAAAAAGAGTCCGATTCGTTTGTTAGTTTTTGTGTACTTTCCTTCGGTATTTATTTTTCATTTTTGCAGATTTTAGATTCGGCGTGTGGAAAAAAACTTTATAACGGAACCACTTGAATATTGTATTTTGGTAGGCGTTATTGACATAAAGGAGCACGACGCTTCGAGCACCGTGCATAGGGTCTCGATTCTCTCGTAACGCAATCCAGGATTTTTGCACGCTAGGGACAAATATTTAATCATGAAAAAATGAACAATAAATCGTGATTGCTTTTATTAAATCATGTTCCTAAAGCCTCACGTCGAAAGCCAGTCGATAATTCAACAATAGGAACTTTTACAGTCGTTGGAAACCAGCGGCCTTTGAATGAATGTAAAATTTGTAAAACAAATCGACGAATGTAAAAAAAAACATTGTTAATTAGTCTTGAGTAACATCTACAGATCAAAATCAATAAAGGTTAAGGATTAAAATAAATGTAATCAATTATATAATTAAAAATACACTTTGTATACAACACTTTAATTAAAATATATAAATATTTCTACATGTTTCGATAGCACTGCTATAATCTTCAGGAATAAATTAATACAAATAAATAAATAAAATTTTAATTATATAATTAATAATGACGCTACAAAGTTATCAATCATTTGAAGAAATTACAAATGTAATCATTTTAGAAGATAATATTAACCAATCCTAAATGAAACACGAAACCGAAAAAAAATATCAGTCGTATCTGGGAATCGAACCCAGGACTTCTCTCTTGCCCGGACAACCGCTCTACCAACTGAGCTAATAAAGCCAGTCTATTTTACGCCATCTTCATTGATATCATACCTCAACTTCAAGACTTGTCAACATCTGTGGTATGACAGAGGTCCTGGGTTCGATTCCCAGATCTGACTGGTACCTTTTTATTTTCAGTATCGTGTTTTATTTAGGAGTGATTAATATTATTTTTTAATAATATATATTTATTTATTTCACATGGTTTTTTGTACGGATTATAAATTAGGTTAAGTTTTTTGTAAATTTGTTAAATTTTTTAAGTGAGTTTTCGTAATTATGTTAAAATATTACTAGAGGAAAATTGTAATGCAATAAAAATTAAAAATTCTAAAATCTAGGAGATACCATTACGTGACTGTTAAATTCTGTTCGGTTGCAACATCATACCCATATTCTTCCTTCCCGTGTCCATAATCCATAACTTAATACTTCTTTTGAAGTTCGTTAATTTAGTAATGGTTTTTTATTGCTAGAGGGGGGATGTTAAATACTTTTATAGATAAATATTGTAAATTTCTTTGTCCAAAAGTTGTTTTAGTTGTAGGTTGGTGAAATGTAAGTTGTTATTAAGATATTGTGAATTGACGGGAGTAAACATTACAGTGAGGTTTATAAGATTCAATGAGTTATTAAAATAAATGTATTATGTTGATGGCGTCAGACTCGGAAAATATATTCCTGAACAAGTAATTAATGGTTAAGTTAAGACAAATTAGTCCAGGTCTAAAAAAAACCTCGTATTCACTAGCGACAAGCTAAGTTGGTCTGCCGTTGAGGTTTGCTGCGAGAGTTGCGGTTTGGGCGGCTAGCCATCCCCGCGGAGTGCTGATAATCGAACCGTGATATTTCGGAAGACCGCGCGGTAGCGGAATGGCTTTGCATACTGTTTCCGATTGTTACCGATACTGTTTCCGATGATCAAATAACACAAATACAAATATTGTTTAACACAACATAGAGAATTCCTATCAGAACAGCAATGGAAATGTATGTTGATTGTCACTTCGTACCTATTTTAATTTATTTTTTCCCACAGCTTTCAACATAAAATAGAACATAAATTATATAGAAATTTTTCACATGCTTGTTTAAATTATTATAGTAAAAAATGACAACATACATAGGCGCTCCCTGTGTGTGGATAATGTGAGAAATTTTAGTTAATATGAGTACTAGAATATTAATTATTTTAAGTGTTGTAAAGGAAGAAAGCACAATATTTAATGGAAATTATTCAGTTGTAGTATAAGTAAGCAGATTTTTTTTTATTATTTATAGTTAGTAAATCTTGAAGTTGTAGATAAAGTAAGCAGAAAGAAATAAAAAAAAATTTTACGCAAGTAATGTTTGAATGTCTATATCATTCAGTCCTAATTTTACTTCTTTTACGTATGTATCGGACGTCATGTCTCCCGGAATATTTGAAGCTGCACACTTATTATTAAATTATCGTTGTCTGTTAATATATGTAACGGGCGGTCTGGCGAGCTTGTTCGCACCAGACCGCTCAAACTGAAATGACTGAATAAAAGCGTTGGAGCGGGACAGTTGGTGGGAGGGAGACCGACTTGTCGGGCATCTACACGGCACCGGCGGTCCGCGCTTGGTGGACCGCATAAATAGCCTGCAAACGCCAGTTTGCGGCAGTTAGCATTTGACCGCCGCCTGACAAGTACTCATCTCTGCCCGCCGCCCGCTCTGACTTCTGAACCACTCGCCTTGTTTCACTCTGACCACTGCTTACCTCCATCGGACTACTGCCTCGGACTGGACCCAATAAGCAACTGCCTCGGACAAGATTAACAAAAGTCGTTGTCGTCAGTACCGTTCCTACTTGCAAAAGGAACGGTAGGAGAGCTACCTCCCCCTCCAAGCCTCGCTCCGTAGATTGGGATCAGTCGGCTTCTTCAGTTCGCTGGTGTACCAGATTACGTCTGGTACGACGTAGAAAGATTATTAATTTGTGGTTTGAATTTCTTTTGGCAAAAGGTTGAATGTACGAGGACTAATAAAACAGCGGTGTGTTTGCATACATTTAGTAAACGATTGATTAGAATAAAACACGCTATTATCCCTTTTACTAATACGATTTTCGTTCTTTCAGATTTTATTTTATTTTTAAAGACATATTTCAAGGTTTGTAAAATAAATAATTTACGGATATTAAATAACTTAGATTCCTTGTATAACAATTGCAGACCACTTTCCAATTAAGCATGTTTATTTTTCGGTTTCACCTCCATTTTTGGCATCCAACAGTTTTTTGTTCTACATCAATTCAACACAGGTGGCCCCTATGAAATTAATTTCTACCGGGGCTTATGTCACCTTTGAAAATGCGGTGTGGGGGGAATTTTAAAGAAAAAGGTATGAGGGGAGAGTAGGTATTTCTTTCACTGAAAAGATAAGCCGCCAATCGTGTGTTTTGAGCGTTATTGATGTGAGGTAAATTAACTCCTACTTTTGCTGAAATTGATCCAACATTTTCAAACATCGGAATTATTATTCGAACAGTAAACAAATAATTTACTGGTGTCGAAATGTAATTTTTCAAAATGGCAGCATCACTTTTCTATCGATCTCTATTTTTTGTTCAATGAGCACAACACCTTCTTGTGAAGAAAACTCTTTTTTTAAACAGTTTTTTTCAACGCTTGTTACTTCTCCAAAAATCAAAAACGTATTTTGTTTATTTGTATACGCACCCCATTGCAGACCTCTATCTAAATATGGGGGGTATGCAAAGAGGATAGACCGCGACACAACTCTGTCTCAGCACACACTCCTTGATTCATTCACACTCATGCATCGTCTCATACGTCTTAAGATGCCCCGAAACAAATATTTGATTAATTTATAGATGCCATGTCTTCCTCGGGTATCCCCTACTCCTTCAATGATAACCAGATAAAATGATATTTTGTTCCCAGGTACCGTTGTCTTGGACTTTAAGGATGGATTGAATAATATTCCTCCTCCTAACTCCTTAAAAAAACACTATAATTATTAACACTTTTATATATTATTGATAATTTAAACATTTATTTTTTAACGGGGCTTGAAAATCTACAGTAATAATTAGTGAAGTCTTGCGTTTTACTATGCATTTCGTGAAAAAAGAGGAACGAATTATGTGATTGGCATTATTTATAACTTTGATATTTTAAATCATAGGTACATATAATGACATGAATTTGGGATATAGTATTTTTTGGTTGCATTTACCGCACGGGGTTAAGAACTGATATGCAAGAGTGCTACCATGTGCAATAAATTGATTGAAACAAACTACAACATTGGATGAAAAAACTAATAATTATGTACATACTAACCAACAGCATTTTGTAACACATTAATTCCTACCGGTTGTTCACGGTATACTTAATATTAAGGCAACTGTTAAACATTTTAATCACCACTCTTAAACTTCTAGTAATAAAGATACCTGATTTTTTTATCAAACCAGCAGATGACCAGGGGAGCAGAAAGTCAAGCTGGTGGCGTCTGAAAGAATTTAAGTGCATCTGTTACGGAAACAGTGTCTACTGTAACGACCCCTGTTAATTCGAAAGTCGAAAGTTTAATAGTTGCGGAACTGCTGTTACAAGAGCGCCGAACTTTTCGAATGACCTCCCCTGAGATTAAAATATTCCTACACGGATAAGTTGGACTGCGGGGGTTCACCTAATGGTTGGGCTAGAACGATTTCAATTGCTTTCGATTATAATTTAATAAGTGAGAAAAGTTCGACTATGATTTCAATGCGAATAGATTCTTGTTCAGAATCAAAGTGGCCAATTAAAATTTTTAAATGCTCCAGATTTTTTGCTTGTGGTATAAAAAATAAATTAAAATCACTTCATACAAGATACTAGAGTTGTAAAGACTCTCAGTATCACCCTGGTGATAGATCGCTATTCAGAATCGACACGTTGACGTTACTTAAAATGTCTGAAATGCCGGGTAGGTACATTCCATAATTCCTCTTCCCTGTTTCCTTTCCTTCACACCATTCTTCTGCCTCACAATATAACTCGATGTCATAGCCCATCTGGTTCCATATAGTTGTGAGCAATTGGGACTCTTGTTCGGCATTCACACAAATAACAATTTCGATGTTATGGGAGAAATGAATAAACTGGCAAGACATCTTTTTGGCTGAACTGTTAAACATGAGTCGTTAAGGCCATCGGTTATTCTATGACAAGTGATATCAATGTACAAGTATAAATACGCGCTAGTCATTGTGTTCAAAGAATGAATGACACTAGCTTTTCAGAGGTTCTTAATTTGAAATCCTGGTTGAATAAAGACGATCAAAGTTGATCGTGGACCAATGTTTCTTACGACAGGGATCCCATTTGGAAGAGCGTAGAGAGTACTAGGGATTGTCCAATGCTTTGTAGAGAACTCGTTCGAATTATTGTGCGTAAAGTGTGCAACTTCATAATAAAAGAGTAATTAAATTAATACTTCGTACGTTTTACGAATATATATGTGCATGCTACATAAATCAAAAACAAGAATAGCATACAAAAATTAAATTAAAATTTTTTAAAAATGTCACTAGGGAAGCCACTCGGTTTATTTCTGAGTCCGTCTACCTTTGAAAAAAATAGAACAAATATTATTATTAATGATTTTTTTTTTTTTACGGTAAGTGAATTTTTGTTTCTAAGAATATTTGGTTTCAAATTATTTAAGTTCACTCGTTCTATCTCATGTTAAAAAAAAACATTTCTCCCTAAAAGCTCTTAATTAAAAAATAAAACGTAAAAAAACTGTTCCAAACAGTTCACAGTGAGAAAATTGAGGTGAGGATTTTAAAAAAGTTGCTTCGTTCTCATGCCCTCATTTGTCACCCTTCTAATTTGAGAAGAAAAGCACTTTAACGCGACTGAACTTAAAGACCATAATGGTTAATCCAAGTTGGCTGAACTTCGTACTTGTTGGTAGTCAGAAGCAGCCCGGTGCAGACATGGCGTCGATTCCCAACGTGGAAAATGGAATAATTAATAAGTTTAATGTAGCGAGGTGACATTTATGTATTTGTTTGTGTGCGTGATATATGACATTACAGCTTTAATTCGTACTCTATTAATTTAATGCTTCGAATGAAAAACTAATCAAAAAGGTATAAATTATTTTTAGTGGCTTACATTTGAAATGCCTACATATTTACTCAATCCTAGACGCGGTGTCTACAATATTTTGCACCCTGCATCGAAAAAAAATGGTACACTCTCCCCACCCAATGGAAAAACCAATAATTTTTTTTTGTAATCGACAGGTTCAAATCGTTTACAACAATTACTGCAATTTATGATCTTAGACTTAAAATATTATAATGAGATTCAATATCACATTGTCTGGCTACATCACTGGTAAGAGAACGGTCCTGTTCAGTTGTTTCGGCGGCAGCCTGCGAAGTTTACATTTATTTGATGATATCTAACCCCCGGTAGAAGAGGACATCAAAAGAAGAAGAATTAATCTCATGTTCTATAAAATATGGGGAAAAAATATTGACCTAGCAAAAATATTATCTGGAACACTTTTTAATTTTAATTTTTTTTTTATTTTACAGTAACTCCACACAGGAGGCTCTGAGGAAAATAATTTCCCTCAAGGCCTATATTATCTTTGAGGATGCTGTGTGAAGGGTCTTTTAGAGGAAAGGGAAGGAGTGAACTCGAATCTTGAAGAGACCCATGTTGTAGGAGGGAGGAAACACAGATGCCGGCAAATCACGGCAAATCATTCAACAGCTGTTGAACACAAGAACGAGTCGCAAAAGCGACCCGTTCTCATGTGACAAATGTCAACCGTTTGCAATGTTGGGCACGCGTTTGGCGTGTTTCCCGACTGTGCACCTTTGCCAAAGGGATCAATGACGCTATTTCCTCAGAGCATCTTCCATTAAAATACCGGTAGAACAAGAACAGCATTCCCGTCTGACGTCTGTGCTACAAACGTTTGTTATGATTCAATAGTCTTGAATATATTGAAGTGCTAAATAATATGATGCATGTTGCAAAGTATCTGTGTTAGATCACGTTAAAATACAACTCGATCAAAATGAATTAGTTGTTCAAATAGTTGGTTATTGGTTCAAGTACAACTATTTGGATACTGGTATTAGAAGGTTTGCATTCGCAAACATGTACTACGGCGAATTGATGGAGAATGTTTAGGTTTGCGGAGTACAGAGCACAAGTAACATCCACTAGTGGGATTGTTGATCAAGGAAGCTACTTATTCACCGGCACAAGGCATCGAACCACGTGAGCTGGCGTGCAAACATGTCATGTATAGCCACTGTACCAGTATGGGTAGCGAACGTGATTTTGACTGCTGGGAGCTTTGAATGGTTTGAATGAAGGCATTTTGAATGAAAAAGAAATAGATACAGCTTATTGAAGGTTTGTGGCAAATGAGCGGTTGTCCAGTGGATTATTATTTAATAAATAACTATTTAAACCTAATATAACACGTATTTGGCAGTTAAGACATGCTGGATACATGAAACTCTTGAATCTGTGCAAAAATAGGTTGTAGTCCGTTTCGTAGATTCCCCCATCTCAAAGAATGCAATATTTTGGACATTATTCCTCTGAGGACTCCCGTATTTATTTTACCAATATTTTGATAGCAGATGGTCCGAAATAAAAGAATAATCGATCTCTTTGACAACGGTTACTAGTCGGGAGATACATAAAACTCGTGCACTGTTGACACTTCGTGCAAGAGATCGAGTGATTTTAAAATGTTTAACATCTTGGCTGATTCCAATTTGGATTTCTCAGACTACCTTCATTCTAAAAAGATCCCGCAAAATGCTGAGCATCGTCAAACATAACTTAGACATTAAGGTAAGCCCTAGAACCTGCTTTGAGTTTGAGATATTCATATGAAAATTAAGTCTCCGTATTTGTTAGCAAATTTGAAATTAATAAAGTTCGATTACGTTGCAGTGAAATATTAATTTCTCTCGAGATTAAAGTATTTTTATAATCTGTTGGTTCTCATCAAATTATTTGTTTTTGTATACCGATATAGCATAAAACAAAAGGCGTCGATTTCACAATTCGACCTATCACAATTTTAAACAATAATTAACGAATTGGGAGGGACAAAAACTCAAAATTTGTACTTTTGTTAGATTGGATTTTATGAAAAAATGTGTATAGGCCACTAGGGTACAATCCAGCATATACATGTTTTTAATTGTCGCGACTGTAGAGAAGTGGAACCGAAAATACCTGATATTTTTAAAATCATATTCCTGGTTTAGACTTGAAACAGGTAACCTCCTGCTAGCTTTTTCCGTCCAAAAAAAAATTGTTCACTGACAGGCCCAATGTAAGCCAAACACTTTGAGGCCTCCGCCAACGTAACATTTCATTCGCAATAAAAATCAATCGATATTGAATCAAAGTCACCATAACGCACGATATATTAATTTCAGGGCAGGCAATAATCCGTTCGGCTGCTCCCGCCGATGTGCTCAATGAAGCTTATCAATACATGACGTCACGAGTGACGGCGGGTGTGTAGCTAAAGGATGAATGACGTATTAATCCAGTGACGGCTTTATGGCGGTGGCGCTAATCATAAAGCACTGTGTCCATCATTAAGCATGAATTCACCTTTCAAAGTCGACCTATTTGATTACAGTTATGATGGAATATTATACAAAGGTGCATTTAAAAAATTTCAGTCAGCAAATTTAGAAGTTTTATACAAAACGAAAAAAAAAGTACGTAAGTATTTTTTTAGCAGCCTTGAGGTATAAATAAACAGGAAACGAAACGACATTTGATAATTTTTGTTTTTTGTTTTTTTTTTTTTTTTCAATTTACATTTTACAACAACAAAAATACAAGCAAAAAGTCCCGATAAACTACTTTTTGTAGTTTGTCTAACGGTAGTTTGTTATCCAAAACTCAAAACTCAAAACTTATTACAAAATAACATTAAAAAAAACATATGTAACATACTTAAAGCATAAATATTTCTCAATAATCTTACTCAAAAATGTTTCCACTAAAATATTAAAAAAAAAAAAAACAAATAAACGATAACAATAAATCGATAATAAACTAATTTTTCCTTATTATCTAATACAAATAGTTTATTTCAGCTAGCCAAGTTTTCAATATATTCATTAACTGTTTACTTTAAATACTGTTTTTATTATTATTTTTTTTAATTTCAGCGGGTAACATATTTAAACAGCCAGGAATCGTGTGATCTAAAGTTCTTTCTCCATATTTGTTGGTATGGTTAGCAAAAAGAGATTTACATTTTTTGGTATAAATAATTTATCTCTAAGC
Organism: Halesus radiatus; assembly: GCA_022606495.2. Taxonomy (NCBI): domain Eukaryota; kingdom Metazoa; phylum Arthropoda; class Insecta; order Trichoptera; family Limnephilidae; genus Halesus; species Halesus radiatus. The sequence continues at coordinate 120,167 of JAHDVE020000803.1, forward strand.
TTTACCCAACATAATCAAGCTCGAACCATTTTTTCGTAATTATTTATTGTACTTAGTATTTATTCGTTATTTAAACGTCCTCATTCGATACCTTTCTTTTCATGCCCACAATAATATAATTATGTCCATCGTCTAATGGAGTCACACAATATATTAGGATTTAATTTAAGAAATGCTCCATTATTTGCTAAAAAGCAAATGACGCTATTCACTATAATTATAATATGTCTCAGCATATTTTTATATGGATTGATTTGGGAATCACATTTGATACGCATCTAATATTTCATGTCTATATGTAAACGATATGCAGCAGAGCTTTAGGAATGCTAGGATTTGTGCTTAACAACTCCAGACATTCTTGCAGCTCCACCGCGATTCGTGTACTATGCTTTAATTTATTACGTATCATTTTGGAAAGCGGCTCAATAATATAGGAACCGATGGATGTTATTTGTCCAAATGGTAGAGAAAGTAAAAAATATGTTTTTGAGATATTTACATCTCAGAAACCACGGGTTATATCCCTCATTATTCCTGTCTGGTATGCTGGATATTAATTGACTCACCGATGGAAGGAAAACCGTTTTTTTCTGATAATAACACAGAATCTTATTGATTACCTTATCTGTTTTCAGGATACAATAAAAAAATTGAGTTTTACGTTCCTGACAATTTTACAAGAGGGATTAGGTACAGGACTTTCGTTCTTCGGAGATCCAGAGGTAATAATAATGCGTGGGAAAATGATTTTACTGTTAAATAACTTGTCCCCTGATATAGACATTTTACTAATTGCTTTTATTATTTAAATTTACATATATTTATTTCTGGTTATATTAATTACAGTAAATGTGCATTAAAATTAAATAAAAAAATATAATAGTATATTTTCATATAAATAATAATAATCAACCATACGAATTGCGTAGAATCTTGTTTATCAATAACTTTTCTCAACGAAGCATTAAAAAGCTTCGATCAGATATTAAAACGGCGTTTTACACGGATAATAAAAGGTTTTTTTTTTAATGGTAAAGATAAATTTTGGCCACTTGGACATTTATTCACTTTAATGCAATGTAATCTAAATATCCGGGTAAAGAACACTCAAGATGTCTCAATAATAATGGGTTCTCGGAATTTGTCAAACGCCTCTTAGAAACAGACCATACATCAAATAAAAATATTGGCATTAGTTTACAGCATAAAAATGGAATGGACATTAGATTAGATAAATTAGAAGCATTAGAGATAAGGAAAGCCAAAAACACTAATAGTAGACTCATTAATGATAAAATAAATTTTGATAGAAGTCCGATACATAAAATATTCTCAATTAACAACGTACACGCACTTCCCGGTCCGATACCTGCTCCAACCCCCGCCCTTGGCCCTTCACTCCCGTTTTCATTAATCTATAACACATGTGCATCACAGTATACTGCCTAGTAGTAGTAGTATACTGCCTTGAAAAAACTACGGTAGTAGTGAAATCTGATCGGCAAGAAGTATATAAAAATAAAAGTGATGTTAACAAAGTTAGTGTTTTATTTTCAAATGAAATAATAATAAATTTTTTGACACATCTTGACAACTTGCCATAACAATCTCATAGGTTGAGAAGAAAAGAAGAACCCGTACATTGTTTTACATTTATAAGTCCACAGAAGAATAATACAAATATTTCTTAATTACTACCTTACTAATGTCAAAAATATAATGCACACAATATCAAAACGTACAAACCATTAGCGTCTATATTATAATTTGCAAACATCAACATCTATGTACTTACAACAAAAACGATCAGTAAGTACGTGCTTATTGGATAGATTGCTAAATTTAAATCTAGATGGTCAAACAAATCCTTCAGCTATCTCCCTAATTTTCGGCGTTTGGTATATTTTCCTTTCCCCACTATCGAGACAATTAAATCTCGTCATTCTTGCATACATAACTCAAGGAGAGGACAAAGTTTTAATGGTTTCGGACCCAGTAAGCTGTGAAATGGGCGCACTGAGTTACTGCAAATTATTTTGACGGGAAATTCTCATTTGGATTTCACACGAGGTACAGACAGTTTGTATTAGGGAGTTTGGATCGGAGTTATGCCCGCCTCAATTTTATTAACCGAGGATTCCCGTAAGCAACGCGCTGTAACTTGGAAATATGTGGCGTGGGCGGGGTCGCAGAATATTTGCACCAGGAATGTTTATAATATGGCGAATTGTTATTAGTGTAATGAATGAAAGGACTATAATAATAAATTAAGAGAATTTGTAGGTACCTACATGAGTGAGTCAGAAGATGCTAAAATAATACGCGTTCTCTAGGTACTTTAATATCCTCCCGTAATAGATTACATTTTACAATAGATAGATAGACAGCATGGTACTAAACTCTACAAAAAAATCACACTCTCCCTCACAAATTACACCAACGATAATAAATTTAAGAATCGAATAAAACGCTGGATTCGTTACACAGGGAGATCTGAAATAGAAGATGTATTAACACCAAATACGGACTAACACCGAAACCACTTAAAACACCTAAATGTAAAATTACTTATTTTTTTCAGCAATCACATCAATTTATTTTTAAACTTTGTAAATGAAAACCTCAGCACGGGAAATCCCAGTGAGTATGTCATTATCTGTTATTTTGTTACCTACAAAAAATGCAAACATTTAGGTAATCGTGCGTTTGTACCAATGTCAAAATTAATCAGAAAGAAAAGTTAAACTAGAAATTTAAGATCTTAACGAAATTCTATTTGTCGTTTTCTTTATATTATCCTATTTAGGTAGGAAGGCCCCTATTATTCTCTCTTGGTTTTTTTATGTGCCTATAACAGGCTGCTCAGTGGCAACCTTTGAACCTGAAAAAATCTTTGTAAAACACTATTTGCGCAGTGAGTGACATTTTTCAAATTAAGCCTTTTTATATGAAATCCGTTTATTTTTTTATAAGGTTTTCGCACAGGACATCTAACCTTATTTATATAAGTTTGTAATGAAATACTAGTAGAACAAACGCATATTCCCTACTGGTATGTATGTTCCAAAGATAGCAATTCGGTTTTTCGTCACTTGATAGCTACAAGACTAAACAGTGGGGCGCACTTGCAACATATCACTATAAGAGTTTAGCAATCATGTACCATTTGTATATCTTCTAGGTCCGTTCTGCCGTTATAAAAGCCACGCATATGCAATTTTCAAATTGGTATGTTTACTGTAAAACAAAAACAAAAATGCATATAAGTGACTCTTTCTTAGTACAGCCTGTTGTGGATCTATTATGGTTATAAATTAACGTAGGTCAGTAGGTAGAGCACATTTTTTATATTGTTGTATATTTTTTTAAAATTATGTTTCTCGTATAACAACAGTGTGATATTAAACTATAAATGAACCCACAAAAAGTGGCACCACCAACCAATAAATTTATGCGTTTGAGCTATATTTCACAAATGACTCCAACCGAAAGTTTTGACAGGGACTAAACGATATTGAATTGAGTTTTTGTGAAAACATAAATACAAAATTGACCTTACCAACAGAGCTAGCCTTGTTCGATCAAAAAAAATAGTATTTCCTCTCTCATTAGTGGTGGTTTTCTTGAAGGAAGCACACTTATCCCAGTTAAAAGGGCACATCTTTCAAAATGTTAAATCGCGATTTGCCCTACAAAGACAGCGTGTATCACCTCTCGGGAAGGTGTGAAAATAAGAGAAGCGCCATCTCCAGATTATTCTTCAGTGAATACATTTCTCAGCGCCGGGAGCCGACTCGAGCAGCGGCGGACTATTACTAAGGAGTTATCTTCGCATTATACAGGAAAGACAGATGACCAGGGGGCGGAATATAATACTATCACTTACCGCCCCCAAACACGCGTTCTTCCTGCCGAGATAAGCCGGGCAGAGCGACTCGGGTCTTCAAAGCAGGAATAAGGAATAAATATACACATTTCAAACGGTAATCTTCAAAGCAGTAAATGGGAATTTTTGGTATTAGCGCTGATTGCTGTGCTATTAACATACCACGAGGTATTTTGTTTGTAGGCGGGAAATTAATCTACTGTCTGTCACAGAGGTAAAAAAGCA